>JARBWK010000003.1:174175427-174282206 GCA_030556195.1 Anolis apletophallus | reverse complement strand
TTTTTAAACAAAAAATTTCTAGACTTACACTTTAGTATAAAAGGCACTATTTCCTCTCTCTTTAATTTTTCAGTACAGTTTATTATCATTTAAGTATATAAAGATTTAAATATGAGAACCTCAAAATTGGTGAAAAATTGTGATGTAGAATTCCAGAATGTGACTTAAATACTGCCCGCTTTATTCTGACTAGTGCAGTGGTTCCCAACCTGTGGTCCATGAACCACCAGTGGTCTGCAAAAACTAAAATATGGTCCGCGCCTCTAAGAACATAAGAACATAAGAACATAAGAAGAGCCATGCTGAATCGGGCCTCAGCCCATCTAGTCCAGCATTCTGTGTCACACAGTGGCCCACTAGTTGTACACAGGGGTCTCTAGCAGAAAGGAGGGCAAAACCCTCACCTGCTCCCGACCCCCCACAACCAGTACCCGGGGAAATCCTGCCTGCCTCAATCAACACAGAGGTGGCACTTGGATGTCCATTTCAGTAACTACTGATTCCTTTGGTATCCATGAATCTGTCTAATCCTGCCTTGAAGCTGTCCAGGCTGACAGCTGTCACAACCTCCTCTGGAAGTGAGTTCCATAACCCAATGACCTCTCTGGGTGAAGAAATATTTCCCTTTGTTTAGTCCCTAACTTTCCTACCTTGGAGCTTCAGGGAGTGCCCTCTAGTCCTAGTGTTTTGTGACAAAGAAAATAATTTTTCTTTATTCACCTTTTCTATCCCATGCACGAGTTTATACACTTCGATCAAGTCACCTCTTAAACACCGTCTTTCAAGGCTGAAAAGACCAAGGCGTTGCAACCAGATTTCATAAGGGAGCTGCTCCATCCCTTGGATCATTTTTGTTGCCCTTTCCTGTACCTTTTCCAGTTCTGTTATATCCTTCTTGAGGTGCGGTGACCAGAATTGTACACAGTACTCCAAATGTATTCACCATAGATTTGTAGAGCAATACAACATTTGCCGACCTATTTTCGATTCCTTGATCATGCCAAGCATAGAATTTGCTTTTTTTCACTGCTGCAGCGCACTGGGTTGACATCTTCATTGAGCTGTCACCAAAAACCCCAAGATCCCTTTCCTGGTTTGTCTCAGAAAGCTTTGATCCCATCAGTTGATAAGTGTATTTGGGGTTCTTTGCCCCGATGTGCATGACTTTACACTTGTTTAGGGTAAAATGCATTTGCCACTTTGTTGCCCATTCACTCAATTTCGAGAGATCTTTCTGGAGCTCTTTACAGTCAGTTTCATTTTTAACTACCCTGAACAGTTTAGTGTCATCTGCAAACTTTGCTACCTCACAATTTACTTCTACATCCAGATCATTTATGAATAAATTAAAAAGTAACGGTCCTAAAACTGAACCTTGGGGTACGCCACTTCTCACCTCTTTCCATCCAGAGAGAAGTGTCCGTTTATTACCACCCTTTGTTTCCTACAGTTTAGCCAGGTTCCAATCCAGGACAAGACCTGTCCCCTGATTCCATGGCTGAAGAGCTTATTTAGGAGCCTTTGGTGAGGACTTTGTCAAAAGGCTTTTGAAAGTCAAGGTAAACAATATCGACTGGGTCCCCTTTATCTATGTGTTTATTTACACCCTCAAAGAATTCTATCAAGTTAGTAAGACATGATTTGCCTTTGCAGAAACCATGTTGATTTTCCTTCAGCAATGCCTGTTCTTCTATGTGCTTAGTATTTTTTTCTTTAATAATGGTTTCCATCACTTTGCCTGGAACTGAGGTTAGACTAACTGGCCTATAATTTCCTGGATCACCCCTGGATCCTTTCTTGAAGATCGGAGTTACATTTGCCTCCTCCAGTCCTCGGGTACAGTGCCTGATCTTAGAGAAAGGTTATATATTTTGGCTAGAATTTCAGCAATTTTCACACTTGAGTTCATTAAGGAACTCTGGGGTGGATGCCATCTGGCCCTGGTGATTTGTTGACATTTAGTTTAGTAAGGCATGTGAGAACATCTTCCTTGTTTATCTCTATTCATGAGATTCTAGCTCTTCATTTATGTACAAGGCCACACCGCCACCATTTTTCCCTCTCATGTCTTTACTGTACAGTTTATAACCTGGAATTTTTGTGTCCCAATTGTTTTCCTCTTATGTACTACACCATTGCAACGAGAACAAATGGTCTTGTGAAACCCTCTTATAGTGCCAAGGCTTATTAAATGTGGTTTTCTGTGAGTGTGCACAGAATGGCATATGTTCTGTATCTGAAACTAGAGCTGATGTGGTCTATTCCAATGCAATTTTCTGAATCAGCACCCCAAATAACCAAACCAAATCTAAAGTTGGCCAAAAACTGATTCATAACCTTTTTGGTACTAATGTTGGGGAGTGGCCCCTGGTCAGAGTGGTCCCTGGTCAAGTGATCCCTTGTCAAAAAAAAGGTTGGGAACCACTGGTATAGTGAATTGAGAACAAATAGCCTACATCTATATTCCACATTAGCTAAAAGATGGAATTTATAAAAAATTAATAATAATTTTAAGGCATGCAGTTTAGCTGTAATTGTAATCCATTATCCAATACAGAGAAAGCCATGGTAAATTTTAGATAATATATTGGGCCATGGGAATGTCATTATTCCTTTACGCCCCTTATTTAGCCTTCAAACAATTTTTAATACTATGTGTACTTTTCTGTCTTTGCACAATGAAAGCTGAATGTGGTAACATACTAAAGCTTTAATTTTAAAAAATGTTAATCATATGAGCTTTAACTTCCTCATTAAGAAGACACACTAATTTGTGTGTGCGATACGTGTGTTGTGTCTCCACATGCAGAAACACACAGTTCAATTAATCACCTCTAGTTTATTAAGGCTTCCCTAACTCATTAAATTATCGGCAAGTGTTCTTCACTCCCAATGGTTTCATAAAATCAAGAATTTCAAATTTCCCCCTCCTTTCCATAAATTTGGCAGCTGAACTGAAGAAAGATTGGAAGAAAAATTAAAAGTGGATTTGTATGTTAAAGGACTGAAGTTAAGTTGTGAGGTGCTATGCGTGTGCCCCATGGAAACTATGGAGCACATTCATCTGACTGGTCTGTGTCGTGATGAGACAGATCTAGAGACTGGATCCAACTATCTATGTTAGCTGGGATTCTAGAAATTGTATTTCAAAATGGTAAATTTTCCAAACGCACGCTTCTCTAAATACTTAACAGGAGCAGAACATATATCTGACAGCATGACAATGAATGATACTACTACTCGGCAGTGAGGCCAATTGCAATACCCACTAGGCAATAAGTCTTGTGATCTTGACATTATCGCTCCCCTACAAACTAACTTACCTTACAGTTTTCAGATCACCTTGTTTCCAAACCTGCCCTATTCACATGCCTTAAAGTCACAACACTCAAACAAATAGAGTTCTAAACAAAATGTCCAATAAATATTTGTCTATATTTCTTATAGCATATTTATGATTTGAAATCACGTGAATGCAGGATCTGAACATTACCATCTGAAATTAAGAATCAATATTGAGACAGCGAACCAAGTAATACACAAAACAGCCACATCAATTTCTTCAGGGCTAAATTACATATACCTGTGTTACCGGATTTGGAGCCAGCATATCGTCAAATGTTAAAATGGTGTTGTAGAGCTGGATTTATGAAAAAAATAAAAGAGCAGGGCTCACATCTTGATAGACAACTGGACATTAAAATGTACCATCCTAATTCAAATTCTAAATGAGGCTTGTCCGATTCAGGTATGAGATTCCACTATCTTATGGATTTGAATAGAAATGTAGGAATTTTAAAATCACTTGGTTGGGTTGGATGATCCAAGATTGCAAATCTGTTTTCTTTCAAGGTCCTCTCACAGTCACTTCTCAACTATAGTTCCTCCCCCACACAAGCATATCATTGGCGACACCAGAAGGAAAACAATTTCAAATCAAAGTATACCTGCCTATGTTCTGTTCACCAATAGCGTGTTGGCAATGCATTTATTTTTGCACATGCGGCAAGCCTTTTGCTTTTCTTTGCTGCTGCACTGATGTTAAGCATGTTAAAACAGGACATTTCGAAGCGGCTGGTTTTACAGGCATTTGCAGAAATCATGCAAAGACTGAGACAGCAAACTAATGAAATCGACCTTTAGAATATTTCATGTAAGAAATGATAGTGAGTTTTATTTTTTCAGAATTAAATTGTAAATATTTAAAGAGGAATCCAAAAGGATTCTGTTCCCAGCGCAAATTATAAACACATGGTCATACGAGACTATAAATGAGAGGAGGGTTTCACAGCACTGTGTGGTTTGCAGGGGACTAGTTACCTGATCCAGTTCTAGATTGTTTACACAGCAATCAAGTCCAACACTCTGAAACCGGGTCCTATAATAATGCAATCAGGTACCAGTTTGGCTCCACTTTCAGAAAAAAGACATGTCTTATACAAGTACTTTACACATACAGAAATGACACAAGGAAAAGAGAAGACATGCACATATTCAGACTATTTAGGCTACATCACAAGATCCTTATCCACTCTCACCTTCTCGCACAGCCACCTCGGGCTCACTTTTCTGTGAGATGGTCAGTGCCTCCACTGGCTCTTCCTTTGCTGGGAGAGGTGGAGGAGAAGTACCTTTAGCAACATGTTGAGTAATCTGGGTCTTGCCAATGACAGGTGGCTGAACTCTAACTGCAGGGTGATGATATAGCTTGTTTCTGTGAGAGCCAGAAACCGTATAGCCCATTCCACCAGGGCAGATTTCCTTAAAAGCAGCTAGATTTGGGATGGGAAAACATTCCTTTTAAGAGTCTAAAAGTGAAATATTTTTGACACACTGGAAAATATAATGAGGAAAATCTCTTGATATTAAGAACATTTCGACATTTTTATCTCCTACATTAAACTAAAATCACAGAATACATAAGACTGTTGCTGCACAAGTTACTTGGGGATTTCATTTGTTGCTCCCTAAAAAAAGATTTGAGTTGAGTGTAACGTAGACTTTTAAATACATTGTTACATTCAGATGATCTAAATTATAGTATTGGCCTCTGACTAAAACTAATGATGTGAATTAGTCTCTGGCTTGCACAATGTCTCCTCTTTGCTTTTCTTGTGCCAGAATTATGATAATAAAATTGAGAGTTTTCATTTTGGGATTAACAGGAATTCAACATCTCCCAAATGGAGGGAACTCTAATTTAAATATGACAAGTTCAGAAAAGTCAGAATCACATCACAGTTTGTATATCTAGCTTGTTCACGAGACACATTTTAATCAACTATAATCCTCACTTTTTGAAATTGATGATGAACGGGTTTGTTTACAAATATCGCTGGATTAGCAATTGTCCCCTCTCACTGTCCAAGTGAGTTGTCATAATGCTAAACCACAGATTAGCTAATTCAGAGCAGTCCTTTATATTACTTTATGGTAGAAGAAAAGGGGCATTCAGAAGTAAGGTGCAGTTGTCAATGTAGTAAGAGTAGAACGTAAATTCTGTATATTTTATAAAATAGAGTTAGAGTCAAGTAACATGGGATTTAGTCTATGAATATCATCTCGTATTTTGTATTTTCTCCTTTCAGTGGGTCAGTCCTTCAAATCTGATCATCAAGTCTTACAGATCTCCTTATGTTTTATACAGATTTAAGGACAAAAATACATCCCATACACATTGAAAATCCCTTATCTCGAATTCTGAAATCTGAAGTACCACAGAATCTGAAATTGTCTACATGAGTGACTTGAGACAAGTTTTCCTTTGTTTTTGAGTGGTTCAATGCACATATATTCTGTCTCATGCACAAAATTATTATAATATTATATGAAATTACCTTTGGGATATGTGTGTAGACAGCATTCCACATTTGCTGGGGTTAGAGTAGACATGGGCAAACTTCAGCTCTCCAATCCAGGTGTTTTGGACTTCTATTGCTATAATTCCTAACAGCCAGTAGGCTGTTAGGAATTGTGGGAGTTAAAGTCCAAAACACCTGGAGGGCCAAAGTTTGCCCATGTCTGGGTTAGAGAAATAGAACCCCAGGGAAAGTGGAAAAATTTAAACAAATAAAGTACAATCTTTTTTCCTCAGAGAACATTAGCATTTCTAGGTCCTCCATCATAACACTGGCCAACTTTTTCCTGAATCCCACTGGAGGAACTACAAATGGCCAGAACAGAGTTTTCTCAATGAATTGCTAGGTTTTCCAGCACAATTTCTGGTGGATGTGGAGCACAGAGTTGCGCTTGAGAACCTAAAGAAAAGATATGAGCCAAATTTGCAAATAATCAAATCAACAAAACTGCAGATGTGGAGAGCCAAATGTATAAAATGTTTATGAAACATAAATTAATTTTGTGTTTAGTTTTGGGTCCCTTCTCCAATATATCTCATTATATATATGTCTGCAAACACAATCATTCCAAATCTGAAAAAATGTGAAATTCCAAACACTTCTGTTCCCAAGCAGTCCAGATAAGGGATAGTCAACTCGTATTATATATTATTTATTTTGTAGATATATATTTAGCTCAACTATGGAATCGCACTGGGTGACCCTAGCCAAGCCATACTCTCTTATCCTCAGAGACAGCAAAGGAAAATCCTCTCTGAACAAATGTTGCCAAGAACGCATAGGTTTGCCATAATTTGCTAACAACTTAAAGGCAACAACAACAACAAAATATCTAAATGAAACATGTACCTTATTGTATATTACTGAATTTTGGCGTCCTTAATATGAATGTATGTTTCAGAAACTTGTAATAGCTTTATATATTCTTTCAGTATCCTTTGCAATATTATTTAATAAAGCATCAAGGCTACGGGACAAAATTAACTGTAAGAGGTAAAGAGCTTTTTCCTCTCTCTTTTGCCATGGCCATGCTGTCTGGGAAATTGTGGTAATAGTAGTCCAAACATGTAACTCTTCCTAGTTTTGATGAGATCCAACTCTGGTCTCACATTTCCAAGGACTCCAATGTTCTTGATAAGCAAGACTTGGAGATACCAAGGTTTTGCAAGACTGGATTTAGTCTTGGTTGTTTATACTTGAAAATGCCTATGCTAATAAAACTACAGTTGCATATATGTTTTAAGTCTACTGAATCACAGGATATGAGCTATGCACTAAGAAACTTCACTGAGTGAATGGGGACTATAGCTTCATATGAAAGCTGTCTACAATGAAGAAGGAAAATCTTATGTTGGCTTATGCTATCTTTTTGGTATGAACTGCATGGCAGGGGGTTGGAATAGATGGTCCAGGTGGTCTCTTCCAACTCTATTATTCTATAAACTAGTAAAACCAATTTAACACTATAAACTAGTACAACCAATTTAACACTACAATGTAGGGAAACTTATGTTGCTAACATTTGGTTATGCTCTATATAATATACAGAGGGTCGGTGCAAGCATATGCTTTTTTCTGGGAACCTCTTACCTGTTCCTGGAAGGGGACATTTCTCACAGTGGGGGCCCCAGGCTTTGCCAACACTGCAACAGCAGAGCTGCTTGCTGAGCTGAACAGAGAGAGGGTGCATACACTGCTTTCCTGCACTGACAAACCGGTAGCAGGGCCCTTTCTCTTCAGTGACCATGGGATTATCAACTGCAGCAAAAAGGGAAGGAGGACGCTAGAGTTTACATGAGAAACAAACAGAGAAACACTACAGGAGTTCCATCACCAGATTAAAAGAAGAAGATTTAACTTTTATATAACATCATCAGTGTGCAGAAAATGGTGACGTCTCGGGACAAAAATTATGACCACATATAATACCTGAAGTCAAAATAATGCAACACAGAAGTAAATAAGCCCATATTATTTAAGAATCAAAGCCAGTGTTCAAATTAGATGCTGCCATGCCCAACAACACAGAATTAGAAGATAGCCTTCTTTCCCATGCAGAAGCACTGAAGCAGAAGCTGAAAGCGGGTGAACAGCAAAAATACAGAACATTGACTGATTACACACACTCTGGTCCAACTCTGAAATTGAAATTACAATGCTGTGTCATATGGGACTGCAAAATATTGACACTGAATTGAGATGCAAAACCATGTTATAACATTGAGACGGATGTTTTGAAATCATTACTAGTCAGAGTTTACAGTGAAAAAAACATTTGAATGGAACTAAGTACTTCCCAATAATCATAATAAGAGGAAAACCCCTATAATTCCTCCCTTTTTGGTCAGTTCAAATTTATGTGATGAAGTTCCCTACTGAGGTTTACATTTCCTTCATGCAACAGAACAGTAATATTTTTGAACTTAGCTCATATTAACATGACACACCAGGATATCAGAAATAATTCCTGCTTGAAAGACGATTTTTTGATTACAGCAAAAGGAGGACAAAATTCCAAGGATGTGGATGCTAGTACAAATCCAACTCACATATGACATCAGGTTTGCATTAGGGCTGTACAACCTGTGGCCCACAAGCTACAACAGCCCGCTTGTGGATGAACTTCTTTTGGTAAAGTCTTGAACTGCAAATGCAAGAGCTTTGTCAAGAGACATAACTAGTGGGCTACAGACAGTCTGGCAGCTATGCAAACCTATATTTTGATTTTAAAGACAAAAGTACTCTCTTTATTCTACCTATATCCCAAAGCTTTTTACTGAATTCATCATAGGGACTTATAAAAATTATAAAACAGCCAGTCTGATTTTTAATATTAATTATGAGCCTTAAAAGATGTACATATTAATCTTCACATATCCCAGTTAAATGAATGGAAGTTGAACAGCAGCAGTGATTGGTGGATTTTATCTGTATCTTCTCTGTGATATAGTCCGAATACAGTGAATGTGGAAGAAACAGTTCTTGACAGCCTTCTCCTTGTATCCAAAGATGTTAATTGTTCTTTCAAAGTTATACAAATACCAATAAAAATAGTTCATGTTTGCTTCTTGGAAATCCGTTTTTAGAACTGGTTAAGTGTCTGTGTCCACATAGCACTCTTTCAGGATTTTGATATATAGTTATTGGGATGAGAATATATGCCCAAGTAAGTTTATAGTCAAGGCTGAAACAAGATATAAATTGTTCTAATGATATGCAGCAGACCATACAAACCTGGAATACATAAGATTTTTAAAAGATAAAATAACTTATTTCACTCTAGGCTACATCCTATAGCACACACTAATTCATTATATTCAGCCACGCAATGGAGTAAAGTTATGTGATCAGACCATACACATTTATTCATTCAAAGCTGTAATCTTTAACTGACTTTACTTGAGAGTAGGCTCCATAATACTCAAGGGAGCTTACTCCCTAATAAATGTGCTATAAATCCAAATGGTTTTGAAGCAATCAATATATCCATTCATATTCTGACATTCTAAAGCACAACCCAGTCTCATCCATGTAACAATCTCATTCACTATATACTGACACTAATTTTAAGTTTGATTTACATAGACACAAAAATCTGGGGTAAAGCCAGAGCATTGCTGCTTCCGACCAGTTCCAGATTCAGTGGAGCTGTTTACAAGTTCTGATCCAAAGCTGCAGCAGAGTCCAGCTCATCTATGTGGGCCAAACTGGGTTCGGCCCCACTGGACTCCTACCTGGACTGTTGTCCCTGCTCTCATGGAGCTTTTTGGTTGGCTGCCACAACAACAGGGACATTGCGCAGGGAAAAGGAGACAGCAGCAGCTGGTCTTGTGGAGGGTGGACAATTTCAAATTAGAGCTGGTCCAGCTGTCCACATTGTCCCAGAGTGTCAGCAAAACTTTAGAGCAGGCATGGGCAAACTTCAGCTCTCCAGGTGTTATGGACTTAAGCAGCTGAGAGGGGAAAGGAAAGGGACTGAGGCTGTTAGGAATTGTGGGAGTTGGAACCCAAAACACCTGGAAGGCCGAAGTTTGCCCATGATTGCTCTAGCGCATTCCCCAACTTCTCCTCATGTGGGAGTAAACCAGGTTATCAACCAGATTACTGAACATCAGAATCAACCACTGTTGGAATCTGATGTATAGGACCAATGTAGACATGGGAAATTGTTACATAGACAATTTATTAACAAACCAATTTTCATTTAGGATAATTATTATCTATATAGATTTTAGATGTTATAGTCCCTTCTCTGACTTTATTTTTTGCAGACATTTACAGGTATGCATCGGTAATCAAGAGATTAATAGATAAGAGGGTGACCAAATATATAGCTAGTAGCTTAACATAGGAAAGAGGAAAAAAGTACCAACAACAGTTGAAATATAAAATGAGTAACCTGAAAATGATTTTCAATGAGAACTCAGCTCACCCATGAGGCTTATCCATACAAGTATATGACTGAGCAAATCAAGAAAAAGGGCACTTGTGAACCATTTCTGACTTAAGTGTTAAGAAATTTCCAAAGTAGGTGACGATAAAAAAGACAACGCGACATATTTTATCCACACCTCTTAGCATTCATTCTTACAAGCAGAACCTGCCTTTATGTGGGCTACCATGTTTCCAGCCAGTCCTCAATCCTTTCCATTTCCATTCCTAACATATTTCATCCTCTTCAACTCAACCATCAGACAATATACTGGTCACTAAATATTATCAGTCCTAATGGGGCTGCAGAACATTTCCCTTTATATGTTCATTTGTACTTCTGTAAACCTTGATGCTCCATTTGGCCACACAATGACTCACTTTTCAAAGAATTAGATCCATATTCTGTCTGATTTGATAATGTTAACAGACACAGTAAAGTCACTGTCATAAAAGGATAGATTACACCTCCACGGTTCATTAAATAAATAGGTTCAAAACACTACTTCAGCTAAATGCTCTTTAGCATTAAGACCCCAGTCAAAATGAAGTTCATGCTCTCATTTTTTATGAGCCTCCTCTCTCTGCCATAAATAGACGTTTCTTCAGTCCTTTGGATACTTACCTAGAAGAAGGGCCCGCTTAACATATTGGAACCTTCTTTAGAATAGATGTGGAGCTACATATATTAGTAAAAAACAATAGGCAACACCGTAGTGTAGAAACTGAAAATGCTATTCAGGTGTATCAGTAAATACAGTAAACTGTAATATATCAAATAGTCATCTATTAGCGATATATAGGTCAATACATTTATAACCACAATGGGATATGTAGGAGGGGGGTACAAGTGGAAACACCACTATGCGAATACATTCAAATACAGTCAAGAGACTAACAATTCATCTTATGCATCATAGCAATGTACAAACATGTCAAGAAGTCTTGGACCAAGAGGGACAAATGTTCCTTCTTGGTGCAGGGAGAAACTACAGTTCAAAATACATAATATCAACAGCAAAGTAAAGGTAAACGAACTGCAGATAAAGGTGGGAGGATCCCAGGTGTATCTGTGTCAAGCAGGGCGAAAAAGCGACAGGAGACGCTCAGCAACGGCCCAGACGTCTAGGGCGCGTGCGCGGACAAGCGCTATGGCTAGCCGCAAGTGCAGTTGGGTGTTGTAGTCCTGTTGGGACGCTCAATAGGCCGAACTGCGCTGTGCGCATGTGCGGGAGGCGCACAATGGCGGCCCGCAAAGGATGGTGGTAAAGGTAGTTCGGAAAGGTTCTAAGGGCGTCCGTGTGGTAAAGGGTGGATTGGCAGATGCCGGGAAAATAGAATGGGAGTCTGCTTGTCACTCGGTGGGTGAGAGCAGCGGAGGAGAGGTTGCCTGACGGCGGGAGCTCACTATTCTCTAGACTTACTACCCTTGAGGACGCCTATTCTATGCCTCTGAAGAAGTCTGTTAGACGAAACGGCCTTTCGCCGGCTTAGGAGTGAGCTCCCGCCGTCAGGCAACCTCTCCTCCGCTGCTCTCACCCACAGATACACCTGGGATCCTCCCACCTTTATCTGCAGTTCGTTTACCTTTACTTTGCTGTTGATATTATGTATTTTGAACTGTAGTTTCTCCCTGCACCAAGAAGGAACATTTGTCCCTCTTGGTCCAAGACTTCTTGACATGTTTGTACATTGCTATGATGCATAAGATGAATTGTTAGTCTCTTGACTGTATTTGAATGTATTCGCATAGTGGTGTTTCCACTTGTACCCCCCTCCTACATATCCCATTGTGGTTATAAATGTATTGACCTATATATCGCTAATAGATGACTATTTGATATATTACAGTTTACTGTATTTACTGATACACCTGAATAGCATTTTCAGAGCTACATATATTCTCAGCAATCGCATCATTTAAAATATTGGTTAGCACAAAGAACACCATGAATAACTAATCACGACAGTCAAGGTATTTTCTGAAAGATTTTATGTGTTTACTTGAATACATGGGGGTATAAGTACTGACAAAGAAGTGAGTGAGGAAAGTAAACACCGGAAACATAGCAAATATCAGAATACAATTCAACTTATGAAAAATGAGACAAGACTTCATATCTTTTAACTAAAGGGTTGGAAAAGCATGAACCAATTTAGTTAAATAAAAAGACCATTTTCATTTAATTGAACCAGTGATCAATTGAAGAAGCAATATGAGGCTTTTATGCAGTATATACCCTGAAAACATTAATTTTTGACAGGAATTCTAGCAAACAACTTCTCACAGTCTGAATAACATTCTAACCACCAACAATTAACTTATATCAATGCACACAAAGTATTGATATTCATTAGTATTGTTACTTACGGATGCATCTGGAAAGAGTCGGGTCTGGCATAAATCCCATTTTGCAGGTACACCTATAGCTGCCCATGGTATTCAAACACTCACCATTAGGGCATACCCCTTGCAGTTGGCATTCATTAATATCTGAAATGAAACACAGCTGGTAGTAAATAATGGAGCCATGCAAACAATTCTGTGAATGTCCCTGTAATTAGTCATGCTATATTATTAAGATAAAAAGAAGATGTTTATTGGATCAACCCCAAGCATGTCTATTGAATGCCGATAAAGAAGATGCGACCACAGTAGAGTACCATCTACTCTATTTCATAGTAAATGATATACAATGCCAATAGATATTTTAAGGCCCTTGGTTCACTGTTTTTGTTCTAGCTGGGACTAACAAATGGATTGAGCTCATTACTTTTAAACAACCACTACCTATCGATTTATGCAGGGAACATTTTTTTTATCCAGGGCCTTAGTAGGCTTGTGCATAGATTTGGTCTAGTCAGTTACCTTCGGTCAATCTGACTTGTTCAGCTGGCCATAATGGTAAGGGCTCAACTGTCATGTGGCAGCCGTTCACGGCTCCTCCTCTCCTATTCAGCATCACGCGGCGCACGAAGAGGCTGCCCTGTGCTCGCACAGGGTTTCTCTGTGAGCCCTGCCTGTTAGGCCAATCAGAACAGAAAAATGCCATGATGTGTGTTACACAAGAAGTGGCTATTTAATGGGGCGAGCACCTCCATTACACTCAGTTGCATCCTGGCTCTGGAGTAGTGCTTCAGTCCGATTGCCATGCTGCTCGCTCTCAGTTCTATTTTTTTGGCTTGGCTTCTCTCTAGCATTTGACCTTTTTGATTTTCCTTTATTTTCTTGATTCTTTTTATTTAGTGGGACAGGGAATTGGAGTCTGGGTGGGGTGGAATGGGACGGGGTGCGTGTATTTGGGGACTTGGGAAGAAAGAAAGGACATCTCTTTGCTCTTGGTGTGCTTTTCCTTAAAAATATTTGGGTGGATCTGAGAGCCTTTAGCTTCTTTTCTCTACCCTTCTTCTCCTTCAGAAAATACTTTAAAATATAATAATAATAATAATTAATCCTAGCAAACAAACAGAAACACTTCATTCTCAGAAGACTACTACCTAGTTATCTACCTACCTATAATTTCATTCCTTTGCAAACAAATTATTTCTGTTAATATTTCTCTCTGTGCTCTAAAAAGAAAAGTAAGTCCTAAAAATCAGGGGATGACTCAAACGTTATGAAACTAGGTGGGCTAACAGTAGAAGTAGACTTGGTGTGGTCATTTTCATCCTGATAGCCCTAAAAACAATGGGCTGGATCTAGCCGCATTTTTCGGCTGTGGACCAAGAACTGCTATTCGGCTACCCACTCGTTTTCGGAAGGCATGAAAAAAACAGATCCAGGGATCTCCCAAAATTTATCCACCAGAAACAGATCAAGGTTCAGCCAAAATGCACAAGTCTAGGCCTTAGTATTTCCTGTAGCTTTGTTTTAGAGACATTGATTCTTCTTCTTTTCAGACATGGCATTTAAAATAACAGATTAATCAAAAAAAATATCGTTTATATACATTTCCAATTCTGATCCTTAAACCTTATATGGGCAGAAAATCAACAATCTTCAAAATAAAGCAGTTTCAGTAGAAAATAAAATGTTCTAGGGTTCACTGTTTTTGGCTGCTACAGATCTAAAAATATCACTGTTATTAAGGCTTTAATCATTTTATTAGCTGCAACAAAACTAGACCTATTGAATCAAACAATGTATATAAATATTGACATTGAATGTTATTTATTCAGTATGTCTATATTACTCAGGGCTGTTGAATTAAAAATAGGTTTCAATAAGTGACATTTTGCTTCTTCCTAGCAGCCAGAGAATGTAATATCCTATATGATGTCTTTAGATAACCTACAGAGTTACCCACAGAGATTCAAGTATACAGTGTCTGACTGAACTGAATTTGCAATGCAAAATGTTTACACTTAATCTCATACTCTACTCAATTCAAGGTTACTTATAACATGATAAATAATTCAGCAGTTGAAGACATACAAGCATTAAAACACTATAATTCAAAATCCAAACATTAAACACAAAAAGCAGGAAACAGCAATACGACAGCAATTAAAATATTTCACATATGAGAGAAAGAGAAGTATCTTTATCATGTTCCTGGAGATATATAGTGACAAACCAAGTTCAGCTAACTTTAAAATATGGTTCTAAACAGTAACCATATATAAAAGGTAAACACAGATACACTAAAAGTCATTATAATTTTTAAAGCCAAGTTAAATAATGTGTCTTGTCTTACTTCCAGAACTTAAGAGAATTGGAGCCACTAAAATTCCAAAGGAAGTAGAGTCCAAAATTAAAAGCAACAGGATCTTCCTACCTGCCCAACAAACAAGTGTTTGCAAGCTTAAGTATGTTCAAAAGGACTTCTACTGATCTGAATAATCTATACCAAGTCAGGAAAGCCTCCAGAAAGCACACCACTAAATCATTAGGAACATGAAAGATTTAAGTTAACATCTTGAACTGAGTTTAAAAAACAACTGGTGACTATTTCAGTGTTGTGTGATCAGGATACTATGTTCAGATGAGCAGACTAGCTGTGCCTTTTTTATTTTACTCTTTCGTCTATGTTTTCCTTTAGATCCAGCATTGTCTCCTTTCTGTTATCATTCAAACATTTCCTCTAAATCAGAGTCCATGTGGGCCTCTATATGTTGGACTGCAGCTCCCAACATTCCCATTAAGCACGCAGGTAACAGTGTCTGGTAGTTAGAGTGTAAAAACATCTGGAACTGGAAGGTTACATGATTCTCACTTCTCTACAAGGTTCATGAAGTCTTTGGACCAGGCCCTTAGTCTGCCACCACCTGCTGAAACAGAGTGTTTGTTGTTGTTTATTCATTCAGTCATTTCCGACTCTTTGTGACCTCATGGACCAGCCCACACCAGAGCTCCCTGTCGGGCATCGCCACCCCCAACTCCTTCAAGGTCAAGCCAGTCACCTCAAGGATATCATCCACCCATCTTGCCCTTTGTCAGCCCTTCTTCCCTTTTCCTTCCATTTTCCCCAGCATCATTGTCTTCCCCAAGCTTTCCTGTCTTCTCATTATGTGGCTGAAGTACTTAATCTTTGCCTCTAATATCCTTCCCTCCAGTGAGTAGTCAGGTTATAATTCCTGGAGTATGGACTGGTTGGATCTTCTCGCAGTTCAAGGCACTCTCAGATTTTATCTCCAGCACTACAGTTCAAAAGTGTCTATCTTTCTTCACTCAGCCTTCCTTATGGCCCAGGTCTCGCATCCATAGGTTACTACAGGGAATACCATTGCTTTAACTATGCGGATCTTCTTTGCCAGTGTGATGTCTCTACTCTTCACTATTTTATCAAAATTTATCATTGTTCTCCTCCAAAGAAGTAAACATCTTCTGATTTCCTGGCTGTAGTTTGCATCTGCAGTAATTTTCGTGCCTATAAATACAAAGTCTGTCACTGTCTCCACGTTTCCCCCCTCTATCTGATTGCCATAATCTTCATGTAAACAGCTTGCAAACATGTATAATTGGAATAAATGCATGTACTTGTCCTCACCCTGTCCAGTTCATGAAGAAGAGACTTGTTGATTCTACTTTGCAAATTGTTACCCACATTGATGGGTAGCAGAGGCATTCGCATAGCATTTAGAAATATTTGTAGCAACCCAGAGAAATCAGTCAAGGTACACCTACAGTTTAGAATTACTGCAGTTTGACATGATTTTGATTGCCAGGATTCGGTGTTATGGAATTGTGACAGTTGTAGTTGAACATCTTTAATCTTCTCTGCCAAAGAGTACTGGTGCCTCACCAAGATATAAATCTCAGGGCTCCATAGCATTGAGTCATGGCTGTTAAAAGTCATGCCAAACTGCATTAATTCTACTCTATGAAGATGCACCCTTAGGAGTATTTTCCCAATATTTAAGATCTGTAGCATAAAAGTAATTAATTGACTAAAACCAGAACTCTACCATTGAGTTTTAAATATTGATTTTATTTTTTATTTTCCGGCATTTTGCCCCGCTTTTCTCAACCCCTGAGGGGGTTGTGTATCAAAGCTCCGTACCTTTACCACATATTAAAAAGATATTGAAATCAACAATATTAGAACAATTTTTTTATTATTTATATGACATAATAACAGAATTTCATAAATGAATATACAGAATGCCTTTAAAAATCTGGTTTAACCACTTATTTTTGACACAAACTAAATCTTCTGGTTTCCATTCCATTTATAGATGACTATACCCAAAGCTTGATAATTTGTTCCAAGACATGAGTGTGAGGAATAACAGAATGAGACACATCAAAGACTTGGCAGTGTAATTTTTTGATGGTTTGGAAAGAAACAAATTTAGAAGTGCTTTCAGGGACAGCAATTTTCTCCAAACTAGGGAGGAATACAATACAGATCTCTGATGTTACATTGGGATTATTAAACAGTGGGTGGTCTGTAATGAAACATACTTACACAGCCGGAAAAAAAATCCTGAATCTAGCTGGATACTATTCTTTGAAGCAAAAACTTAGATGACGTCCTTGGTATGAGAACATCCCCAAAGCTAACGACAGTATCAGTACAATTATGGCAACCTAATTGAGGGTTTTCACCCTGGTATACATAATGAGATATCTCCTTGACACAAAGCAAATGCTTATCTAGGGAAAACTCTAATCACTATAGATGAAGAACATGCTCTAGCTACTCACAAATTACATTTGAAGCCAAGCATTTAATTAATGGATATACTGTTCAACAAAAGAATTTGCCACACTGATGCACCACATAAAGACCATACTATAAATATAAATACTGTACTTATCAATCAGCAAAAATCAACCTGGAAAAGTCTGGATGAAAACAAACATAGCATGAATCAAAGTTCATGATGACGTCTGCCTGCCATGCAGTGTATTCAGAAGGCAGGGCAAATATCCAGCTCTGAGGTTACTACAGACCTTAGGGGATTAACACCTTAAACTTGATCTAGTAGTGTACAGGCAGCTAGCTCAAGCCTTTCAGTAAAGATGTCATGTGTTGTAATAATCTGTTCCACATGCAGTGAAACCGATGTTTTGCCCCATCTGTAGCTTCGAATCTAAACCAATCTCAAGGGCAGTCCCATACAGAATGCATTACAAAAAATAAATCTTGAGGTTATTCATTTTGAGGTTACAAACCACTGAACCATGCATATCTCTCTCAATAGCTTCTTCCAGCAGTGAACCTGTTTTTTCAAAGAGGCAGCTACGCTCAGAAGAAATTGTTGATCAGCCTCCCGAATCCAAGAACTACTCAATCATAAAGCTTCGTCTAGCCAAAATTCAACCTCAGTTTTCTGGATTTCCTCCCAGTCCATTTCTCCAGACAGATGCTAAATCCTTTTGAGGTCCTGTGTGTTACTTCATGAACATAACCAAGACCAACTTAGACAGCTAAGTCAGAAAGACCAAGCCATCAGTCTAAACTGGTAACGCACTTAGTATGCAAATAGGGAAAGCTGGACTAAGCCAGTTCCACCAAGCTCCCCTTCACTGGGCTATGTCTCATTGATACACATTAGGTTGGTTCTCTTACCTATGGTTAAATAAGAGATAAGTATGGGTTTATGAACCAATCTGGAATTCCGCAACACAACACAATCACCAGTGTTATCAAGAAACATTACAAGGAACAGCACCACCTGATAGATCAGATGGGTGATAGGTTTGCCTCTGGTTGACATAAGTCAGAAACAATTTGAAAGGATTCAACAAAAACAGCAACAACACAATTATTTATTAGTTATTTGCGATATTTCTATCCCGCCTTTCTCGAAAGGTAACTGCACAGTTACTGCAAAATTAAGAATATAAGATGTCTATGACACACCATCAAAAGAAGATAGATTCATGAAATTTTAGTTTTCAAGATCAAGATAAGTAGAATGTGAGGCCATTGGATCACAACTTCAAACATAAGAGAGGAGTAAAGGAAGTAAAACTGAAACATAGCAACTGCTAAAGAAAAGTTATTCTTGCTTTTCAGAAAGTGATATTCAGGCTGCAAGAAAGTGGTAATCAGGCTATAAGTATTTAGATGTGTTTGGGAATCTCCAAACATTACTATTATTATGCATAAAAGCTGGATAAGACCAAAGATATAGATTATTTTGAGCACTCTTGAACAAAATAATAATAAGCCAGGTGCTCTATGAAAACTACAAGCAAGAGACAACCAACTTCCTCTTTTCTGGAAGATCACCTAACCAGAGCTGTTCTAATAGTAGTTATTGGGACTTATAGCTACGGATAGCCTACTCCTTAAGGCTGTAACTGGGATGGACAAGATTTAGGAGGCATTGCCTCCTAAATGGGAATTCTGCCCTGAAATGATTTTTTTTCAGTCCACTGATTTCTTGCATTGCAGAGAGTGAGACATTGAAAAATAATTCACATTTGGAACTCTTACATTTGATTTGATTTTGCTACCGTAGGTAAAGGGTCTGGTCAAAGCAAGCTCTTCTAATCGGTGCATCTCCGTCTCAACTCTGACTGCTGCTGCTGGTGTGCTATGTTTCTATTACTTTGGTAACTTTGTCCAAACCTTTTTTTTAAAAAAGCCTCGCTTCTATTTCTAAATGTTCATCTGAAGTCTTAAGTTACTGGAATGCTTGAAATCTGAGGGTGGATGGAACATTTTACTAGGGAGCAACTCTTATCTTGAGAGCTATGCTGTCATTTTGCACCCACACTACCTACACCCTCATGAGAATGCATTAGAACATAAGAACATAAGAAGAGCCATGCTGAATCGGGCCTCAGCCCATCTAGTCCAGCATTCTGTGTCACACAGTGGCCCACTAGTTGTACACAGGGATCTCTAGCAGAAAGGAGGGCAAAACCCTCACCTGCTCCCGACCCCCACAACCAGTACCCGGGAAATCCTGCCTGCCTCCATCAACACAGAAGTGGCACTTGGATGTCCATTTCAGTAACTACTGATTCCCTTGGTATCCATGAATCTGTCTAATCCTGCCTTGAAGCTGTCCAGGCTGACAGCTGTCACAACCTCCTCTGGAAGTGAGTTCCATAACCCAATGACCCTCTGGGTGAAGAAATATTTCCCTTTATTAGTCCTAACTTTCCTACCTTGGAGCTTTAGGGAGTGCCCCTAGTCCTAGTGTTGTGTGACAGAGAAAATATTTTTCTTTATTCACCTTTTCTATCCCATGCATGATTTTATACACTTCGATCAAGTCACCTCTTAACGCTGTCTTTCAAGGCTGAAAAGACCAAGGCGTTGCAACCTGATTTCATAAGGGAGCTGCTCCATCCCTTGGATCATTTTTGTTGCCCTTCTTTGTACCTTTTCCAGTTCCGTTATATCCTTCTTGAGGTGCGGTGACCAGAATTGTACACAGTACTCAGATGTGGCCTCACCATAGATTTGTAGAGAGGCAATACAACATTTGCCGACCTATTTTTCGATTCCCTTCCTGATCATGCCAAACATAGAATTTGCTTTTTTCACTGCTGCAGCGCACTGGGTTGACATCTTCATTGAGCTGTCCACCAAAACCCCAAGATCCCTTTCCTGGTTTGTCTCAGAAAGCTTTGATCCCATCAGTTGATAAGTGTATTTGGGGTTCTTTGCCCCGATGTGCATGACTTTACACTTGTTTAGGTTAAAATGCATTTGCCACTTTGTTGCCCATTCACTCAATTTCGAGAGATCTTTCTGGAGCTCTTTACAGTCAGTTTCATTTTTAACTACCCTGAACAGTTTAGTATCATCTGCAAACTTTGCTACCTCGCAATTTACTTCCACATCCAGATCATTTATGAATAAATTAAAAAGTAACGGTCCTAAAACTGAACCTTGGGGTACGCCACTTCTCACCTCTTTCCATCCAGAGAAGTGTCCATTTATTACCACCCTTTGTTTCCTACAGTTTAGCCAGGTTCCAATCAGGACAAGACCTGTCCCCTGATTCCGTGGCTGAAGAGCTTATTTAGGAGCCTTTGGTGAGGGACTTTGTCAAAAGCCTTTTGAAAGTCAATGTAAACAATATCGACTGGGTCCCCTTTATATATGTGTTTATTTACACCCTCAAAGAATTCTATCAAGTTAGTAAGACATGATTTGCCTTTGCAGAAACCATGTTGATTTTCCTTCAGCAATGCCTGTTCTTCTATGTGCTTAGTAATTTTTTCTTTAATAATGGTTTCCATCACTTTGCCTGGAACTGAGGTTAGGCTAACTGGCCTATAATTTCCTGGATCACCCCTGGATCCTTTCTTGAAGATCGGAGTTACATTTGCCTCCCTCCAGTCCTCGGGTACAGTGCCTGATCTTAGAGAAAGGTTATATATTTTGGCTAGAATTTCAGCAATTTCACACTTGAGTTCCTTAAGAACTCTGGGGTGGATGCCATCTGGCCCTGGTGATTTGTTGACATTTAGTTTAGTAAGGCATGTGAGAACATCTTCCTTGTTTATCTCTATCTGGTTTAATTCATTTAATTCCCTCCCTGAAAAAACTGACTCAGCTGCAGGCATATGTTGTCTGTCCTCCTGTGTGAAAACGGAGGCAAAGAAGTCATTAGCCGCTCAGCAATCTCCTTGTCTTCACTTATTGTCCCTTTCTTACCATTTTCGTCAAGTGGCCCAACTGCTTTTCTAGTTGGGTTTCTGCTTCTGATGTACTTAAAGACGTTTTTGCTATTTTTTAAAATATTCTTAGCTATATGTGCCTCAAAATCTCTCTTGGCTTTCCTGACGGTTGCTTTGCATTTAGTTTGCCAGAACTTGTGTTCCTTTCTGTTCTCCTCAGTAGGAAGAGCCTTCCATTTCTTAAATGAGTTTTTCTTCTTTCCAATCACATCTTTTACTTCATTTGTAAGCCATACCGATGTCCTCCTGGACTTTCCCGGCCTCTTTCTTATTTTAGGAATGCATTTTAGTTCGGCTTGTTTTAAAGTATTTTTAAACAGTTTCCAAGCATTCTGGAGGGATTTGATTTTTTTTTACTGTTCCTTTTAGTTTGTTCTTTACT
Organism: Anolis apletophallus; assembly: GCA_030556195.1. Lineage (NCBI taxonomy): Eukaryota > Metazoa > Chordata > Lepidosauria > Squamata > Anolidae > Anolis > Anolis apletophallus. The sequence goes on along the minus strand of JARBWK010000003.1, from coordinate 174,260,440 downwards.
ATTTTTCTCATTCTGGTGAAATTCCCTTTGTGAAAATTTAAGGTCTCTGTGTAAGTTTTCACTGACAGTTTGCTATCCAAACTTAAGTTGAAGGTTATTGTGTTGTGGTCACTGGTACCTATGGGCTCAGTTACAAGGACATCTTGAACGAGATCTTGTTCATTAGTTAGCACCAAGTCCAGGATCCCCTTTCCCCTGGTTGGTTCCATGACCATCTGCTCCAGGGAATAATCAGCTAGCATGTCGAGGAACTTTGTCTCTCTTTAATGCGTAGAACAAGAATTTAGCCAATCTATTCGGGGATAGTTGAAGTCCCCCATTATGACTAATTTATTGCTTTTTGAGGCCTGTTTAATTTCATTTTCCAGATAGCAGTCTGCCTCTGGAGTTTGGTTGGGAGGGCGATAGCAGATCCCGAATGCCAGATTAGTTTTTTGTCCTGGGACTTTTACCCACAATGTTTCTGTAGGTGAGTTTGAATTTTCTTGAAATTCTAATTCATGAGATTCTAGCTCTTCATTTTTCTCAAACATGCCCCCCTTTATCAATCTGCTTCTCCAAAAGAGGAGCCAAATTTAAAGATATCATCATGACAAAAAATAGTTTATGAGACAGGACAACATGTAACTATGTGCATAGCATGAAGGGACCAGCATATGACTTTGGGAAGTCCTTATTACAATTGGTTCTTATTACTATGTGTCATCACACATAGTCCAAATGATATTTGCATTACATTCATTTGAAAATTATCCAAGCTTGTATCAAATAATAATTTTCTGAAGAGCAACTAGAAGTAGCCATGTAATGGAATCTATACAACATTATTTTTTATTTAGGAATGTTGGTTAACATACACAGTGAATATTGACACTTCCTGCTGTTAGTGGGTAATGCTTCATCAATGGATACATTTCTAATAACTATACACCAGATGTGAGTTCTTGACGGGCTCTTCAGAAAGTCATTGTAAAGGCAGTCCCCGAGTTACAAACATCCGACTTCCATAAGATTCATAGCTAAAAATGGGGCTGAGACAACAAGGAGAGAAATTTCTCTAGGATGGGAAATTCAAACCTGAAAGAGGTATCATGGGGAAAAGATATCTCAACTGAAATTTTATCACCAACCCTTGATTCCACAACATGCTGATCACGGGGACAGAAAGTGAGCTAAAATCTTCTGAACAGGGACACAGGCAGCAAAACAAACACAATAGTGGTTTTAACCTTTCCCTATGCTATTTATTTATTTATTTATTTATTTATTTATTTATTTATTTATTTATTTATTGCATTCGTACCCTGTTGCTTCTCATCCCTGGAGGGGGACTCAGCACAGCTTACATTGCAGCACTACAGGCCGCTACACCACAATACAGAAAAATAGTCAATACAACAATATAATCCACATCACAAATAAACATTAAAACCATTACATAGTCATTAAAATCATTATATACGACAGTAGTTAAAGCCATAAAACAAAACACTGTGTCATCTACCACTACGCCAATCCAGTCAATGTCCAAAAGTGCAAGTTACGACTGCTGCCCAAAGGCCTGGTCCCAGAACCACGATTTTAACTTTTTTTCTGAAAGCCAGGAGAGATGGAGTCGATCTTATCTCGTTTGGGAGTGCGTTCCATAGGTGAGGGGCCACCGCCGAGAAGGCCCTATCTCTCGTCCCCACCAACTGCATTTGCAATGCTGGTGGGAGCGAGAGCAGGGCCTCCCCAGATGATCTTCGGCTGCGAGATGGGACGTAGAGGCAGATGCCTTTGGACAAGTAAGCTGGGTCAGAACCGTATACTATCCAAAGCTCACCCTCTTTCACCCTCTCTCTCTCTCTCTCTCTCTCTCTCTCTCTCTCTCTATATATATATATATATTACTAACTAACTCTAATTTTATTATATATATATATATATATATATATATATATATATATATATCTGGAGTCACACTTTAAAATGTACCTGTTCTGACTTACATACAAATTCAACTTAAGAACAAACCTAGGGAACCTATCTTGTTCATAACTTGGGGACTGCCTGTACGGTACTGATACTATCCTGCATTATGCAATTTGATCTAGGGACCTCAAAGGAACTATCCACAAATGAATATATCAAACCTTAAATGCCTTCTTTTGGGAGGACATGGGGAAAAGATCACAATGTTTTGGAATGAGCATTTGCTCAAGCACTTTGGGCAAAAAGCCCTCCAAGTTTCCTATCCAATGCATATTAATTCACCCTGTGGTTAATGGCCACCTACCTAACACATATCTGGCCACCCGCAGTCCTGTCCAGCTGTGTAAATTATAATGAAATCAACCTGTTAAGGCAGCTGGAAATGGAATCTGGATCAAGATGAAGGCTGGGTGAAAAACAGTTCAAGAGTTTTAAAACCTTTAAAACCTTTCCCATCTCTATCAAATGAAGGTACAAAATAAATTAATTATTTAAAAGAAGTTTTGAAGATGTTGAAACTTGAGGGGAAAAAAGATGTGCTGCACAATTATGGAATCTACAAATCAATTCCAGTTGAGCTAATATTATTATAATAGTGTGGTTTAGAAACCTTTGGAAAAGGCTGCAGGACAACAGTTCATTACATTTAAAATTCAGTATGAACTGTTGAAAGTGAGAATGGTGTACTGTCTAAAGCTGGTAAACTGTTGGACTTGCCCAAAACACCTGGGGGCCGGCAATGTGCTAAGCAGTTGGACTTGCCACTTCCCCCCACTCAGCTATGGCATGCAGTGTGTGAACTTCGGCTGGGGACCATTCCCAATTTCTGAGGATTGTGATCAGAATTAAAAAAGGAAGATGCTACAGCTAGTCACTTTGAAAATATGTTCCATCAGTATCATGACTTTCTTTGGCTTGAGATCACACTTTGTTTTGACAGCACAATGCAAAGCTAATGTGCTATCTTCTAGACTTCCACAAAAGTATATACTGAGGACATATATTGAAGGGTGTCAGCCTGCAGGAATTCATAACACAATCTGAGGATGCTAAATTGAAGCTAGAGTGTTCAGTAATAAAACATTTCTTTGAACACACTGAATTAAACTGTTGCAAACCCTTCTGGTTAGTTACGTGTCAATTACAATAACCAATACAACTGTACCTGGAGCCTAAAAAATATCAGGCAAGCACTCAGCTATATGGATCCATCCCAATGTAAATAAAAGAAGAAATTGCAGAATAACAAAGTGGACAAGCTAGGAAACCTTATGGATAAACAAACTGTTCTATTGCTGAACATCTCTTACTGTTTCATGTTTAATAGCAATCTATTTCCTTGCAACTGATATCTATCAGTTTCTGTTCCAGTCTCTTAGAAACACAAAACACATTTGCTGCATCTCCTGGATAACATTCCTTCAAAAACATCTCATTTTTTCCAAAATGAACACACCAAGCCCCCTAAGTAATTTCCCATAGGGCTTAATTTCTGGACCTTTTACCATCTTGATCATCCTGTTCTGAACATTTTCCATTTGGGCTACATCCTTCCTGAATTTTAGTGCCCAGGATTGGACACAGTATTCCAGCTGAGATTTGACCAAACCTAAACAGAGTAGCGATAGTACTTTGCTCAGTCTGGACACTATATAATTTCCATTGTCACAAGTTAGAACTGCACTGGCATTATGGTCTGGCACAATACATTGTTAACTCATATTTAGCTTCTGGTCAACTAGGACCCCTATAAATTTTTAACATATATTCCAATTTGTTGAAGTGATTCCGAATCATGATCTTGTCCTCTGGGGTTTCAGGTTTCTCACTTAATTTGGAGTGATCGACAGGTTTAATAAGCATGTCTTCTGTTCCTTCTCTCAAGCTGTTTATAAAGAAACTGAACCCCGAGATACCTCATAAGTTACTTCTTTCTAGAATAAAGAAGCACCATTGGTGAGCACTCACATGGTTTGGACCATCAGCCACTTACAAATCCACCCAAACGTGGCCCACATTTTACCAGATTGTCTACAAAAATATGGGAAATTTGATGATTTTCCTGATCAATCAAATGTACTATTTTGTATAAAAATAGGTAAGATTACATATCTGGACCTTACTTGCTTTTGAGAAAGTCATGCTGGGTTTTAGTAATTACAGCATTCCTCTCTAAGTGCTCACAGACTGACTATTTCATGACTTGTTCATCCAGTATTTCCTTAAAGTTACTGAAATCAGCTTTCTTAAAGTCCAGAGTATGTGTCAGTCTGCATTTGGCTTCTCCTTTCCTCCTTACAAGAAATCCCAAGATGTGATCACTACAGCCCAAGGTTCACATTGCTTCTACCTGATTTCACAAAATCATAGAGTTAGAAGAAACTACAAGGGCCACCCAATCCAGCTCCTTGCCCTCCAGGAACACATAATCAAAGCATTCCCAACAGGTGGACATCCAGCCTATGTTTAAAAAGCTCCAAATGAGGAGATCCACTTCAAGGCAGCATGAATCATGGTGCCCAGAACTAGACACACTATTTATGATGAGATATGACAAAAAATAGAGTGAGACTATTACATTCATCAGTCTAGATATTGTACTCCTATAGATGCAGCCTCAAATCACTCCTAGATCCCTTCATGTACTCTTTTCAAGCCATAGGTTGTCTATCCTATATCTGTAGTACCTTATTTTCATTTCATTTTGTTAATGTTGGCCCAGTTCTCCAATCTGTTAAAGTCAAGTAATTTACCCTAAGTATTAGATTGGTTAAACTCTTCTAGTCACCATTACCACCATATTTTTCCTTTTGAAAGTCATTCTGTTCTAGTACAGCATCATACAAGTCTTAAGTCTGGCCTGGATATCTGTAGCACTGTGATATTACTGTGGTTTTTCTCCCCTTTAAATTTTCTCAAATATATTCAACCTGTTTTCTATGGTTTAAATCATGAATATACCTATATATACTTGAGTATAAGCCGGCCCAAATATAAGCACATAATTTTATCACAAAAAATCTGGGAAAACCTATTGACTCAAGTATAAGCTGAGGGTGGAAAATGCAGCAGCTACTGGTAAATTTCAAAATAAAAATAGATAGCAATATCATTACATTAATTGAGGCATACAGCTTCTCCTCTACTCTCGGTATAGCAGGGTTGCTGTGCCAGGAGGAGAGGCCACATGCCTTCCTCTCCTCTCCTCTCAGCTCAGAGATCCAGCTGGGTTGCTGTGCCAAAAGAGGAGGAGGCACGCAGCATGCAGAAGCCGTGCAAAGGGTTTCTTTCAGCCCCAAGCCTTCCCGTCAGGACCTTTACACGAGTCTAAGCCAACGGGGCCTTTTTCAGCATGAAAAATGTGCTGAAAAACTAGGTTTATAATCAAGTACTTAAAGGAGCATGTATCCTTTGCATATAATGCTATTCCTTAATGTTCAGTCTATTTCTTGGGAATAGCTTATGTTCTTATATTACTATATGCCAAACATGAGACAATGTGAAACAATACAATTCAGGTTAAATTGTAGTCACTAAGTGGCCATGAGAAGGTGTCTGTTTTAACAACAAAAAAGGGGGGGGGGAGGCTTGTAACACTAGCAAACATAAAATTAACAAAAGTTTTGGTAAAGGGATTGATTTATTTTTGCCACAACAGATTCAAGAGGCTACCCACTAAGAAAGGGACTTAAAAGAAAGCTTTCATTACTTTAACAAGAGTAAGCAGATGTGTTTCAGAACCCAGTCTAGAAAGATATGTATCATTCTGGGCAATGTAGCAATCTACAAGATACCTTAAACAATACAACGCTCTTAGTTATTTTTCCATAGAAAAAAAATTAATTTTGGGATATATAATTTTTGTGTGTGTCAGGAGCAACTTGAGTAACTGCAAGTTGCTTCTGGTGTGAGATAACATTTGCAAGGATGTTGCCCAGGGGACGCCCAAATGTTTTACCATTCTGTGGGAGGCTTCTCTCATGTCCCTGCATGGGAAGCTGGAGGTGACAGATAGGAACTCACCCCACTCCGCAGATTCAAACTGCCCACCTTTCGGTCAGCAGTCCTGCTGGCACAAGGGTTTAACCCATTGTGCCACTGGGGGCTCTACTCAAGGGGTGACATGACAGCCATGTTTAAATATTTGAAAGGGTGCCCCATTGAGGAGGGAGTAAGCACCCCTCAGAGTTGAACTGCTAACCTTTTGGTCAGCAGCCCTGCTGGCACCCATTGCACCACTTGGGATCTATAATTAAAGCAATGGAAGGTCCCACATATAATAAAATGGTAACTATTAAAAAAGAAAACATTTGTGGTATTTTCTCATGTTGGTGGCTTTTCATGAGAGATACTCAGGTACTTCTGTGAAGCTTTAATTATCTTGTTCGAAGGCAGATCCTGAGAATGACATTTAAAACTTTCGTGCCCTGAAATGACATTAAAGTTGCACTCTTCAAAAAGTCACAGCGTATTTGGTCAGTTATTTGCAATGGAACTGGAATAACCTTTTCTAATTAGGATTAGACTCTAAGGGCATAACGTAAAAACTATATTCCAAATTCTTTGGTAGAATTTGGGCATGCAGAACATAAAAGAGTCAGAAATGGTGCTACCGCACCCTCGTAACCATAGTTTCAATCAACATACACAAAATAAATTATGAGTATGTGACTAGAGAAAATTAAATTCTTAGTAGACTACACCCAGCTACAAAATCATACAGTTAACAGACAAATTATTAGTCCCTACTGTAATGGGTTTTATATTTGGCATGTCTTTCTTAACCAAATTTTATTAATTAAATGTACATGTTAGATAAACAATGTATTTTACAGGTGTTAACGTTATAATTGATCAAAATTTAGTGTGGAACAGGGTTATTTTTTTGCATATAATGGATGACATCTTCACATTGTGCTACCACTACTATTACCAGCCTTGATGGTTTAGTGCAGGGCAAACTTGGGCCCTCCAGGTGTTTGGTCTTCCCGGGCTCGGATCCGGCCTCAGCCCTCCTCCTGACACTCCCCCACCTATGCCCTCAGCCGCCATTTTTAATTTTTTTAAAAATGGTGGGATTTTTTTTCCAAAACACCTGGAGGGCCCAAGTTTGCCCATGCCTGGATTAGCCCTTTTTCAATCTCCCCCGTTCTATAGCTGCATCTGATTCTGAAAGCCAAACTATAGATTATAGTTCCTGTTACACCTAGCTGAGTAATTGTACTTGTATTTTTCTTAAATGTAACAAAGGAAACTTTACCTATTTTGCAGCAAGACTATAAATCTTTTAATCCTGTTTATATTAATGGTATATACATGGCCTCATTATGCATATGTGGTTTCTACCAAAACCCAGCAGCTTATAGCATTACTATTTAGTTATTTTTCAATAAAGGAACAGAAATTTTTCATTATTTTGAATGCTCTTTAATTTTAAAATTAATTTAAAAACGATTAACTAATCTGGGGTTAAAACTGTAAGTGAGCTTTCATGGCCGGAATCGTTGGGTTGTTGTGAGTTTTCTGGGCTGTATGGCCATGTTCCATTCAGCTCGGAAGAACAACAAACCAACTACTTTTAATTTTCCTAAACGCATGCAGTTTTTAGGAAAATCATCCACTGGCAAAATGTTCTTTTAAAAAAGGCAAGGCTTCTACCAGCTGTTCTTTTAATTTACATTTTCTTTCCTGAGGAAATCTGCTAATAAGAGCAATGCAAATAATCTTATTTTTCTCAGTTGCTGTAAGTTTTTTTGGGCTGTATGGCCATGTTCCAGAAGCATTCTCTCCTGATGTTTCACCTGCATCTATGACAGGCATTCTCAGAGGTTGTGAGGTCTGTTAGAAACTAGGAAAATTCACACCTACCTCCAACCTGGACATTCCATAGATATACAAGCCTCATTTTCCTAGTTTCCAACAGATGCAGGCGGAACATCAGGAGAGAATGTTTCTGGAACATACAGCCCAAAAAACTTACAACAATGCAGTGGTTCTGGCCATGAAAGCCTTCAACAACAAATCTTTTCCCCCCATTTTTTTAAATGAAAGAAAGCAGAAAAATGCAATGTAATCAAATCTGCCATTCAATTGAAATAGCCTAATACATTCAGATATTTAGTATTTATGGTGAGCTTTTACTTAAAACAGAGAAATCTGCCGTGGTCATGTTTGTTGGATTTCACAACAACTGGGGGTGGGGTGGGGGTGGGATCATTTTGTACATACAAAGAATTCAACCAGAAGATAATTGTTTATTTTCAGCAAGTGGGCAGAAATCTTAATTTGGATAGAACCCATGTACTGACGGTTCAAATTAGTCTGCGAACAGACGGTTCTTTGTTGATCATATAAACATCAGTAAGAGATTTGTTTCATTGCATTAGTTCGCTCAAATGAAAGGAAATAATCAGGAGGTGGTTGTTAATCATGCTGGTACCACATACTGTTTGTAAACTGAGTAAGCATTTGATTGAAGAAACATTAGAGCAATTAAATATTTAGAAAAGGTTCAAAGATGAGGAATGTGCTGCAGAGCGGCCTGACAGTGGGAGCGCTCCTCTCCCGCAGCAGCAGTGAATGTGATACAATTTGGGGCAAGTGGGTCATGAGATTGAATCGAAAGGTTGGCTTGGAAGCAATTGCCTTTCTCCACAATCTTCCACATAAGTCCTATTAGCATAAGTGAGGCTTACGCTCTGGTAACAATGCAGAGGATTGCAGCTTCATTAACACTTTTTTCCACCACTGTCAGAAGTCCATTTCGTAGACAAATATGAGGGACTCTTCTGTGCACTTGTGCTAAGACTAGAACTACCTTACCAAGGAAATCCTCATAGCTCACTTCCTAGAGTTTCGTAATTAAAGAAAACTGTCAGGACGGACTTGGTTAATCTTGATGGAATTCCACAGCTGTCTTGTTCCCTTCCTTCTGAAGGCTTTAACTTGTGGTTTAACTTAATATAATTTTACATATATAAGCTATAAGACATTTTGGGTGTTACTACTGTCAATGGAAAAGTGTTTATAAATGTTGATGAATTCAAATGACTGTTTTTACTCAAAATTATCTATCAAAGTCTTGGGAAAGTTTGTTCACAAAGAGGCCAATATGCTCAGCTTAATCACAATCAATACCACTATTTGTTAACAAAGCCACTGGATTATATTTATTCCTATTGGTCCAATGAACGCAGTATACATTTTACTTCAGCCTGAGGCTGTTAGGAATTACTTAAAATGTAATAAATATTATTTATTTATTTATTTACAACATTTATAGCCCACCTTTCTCAACCATACAGTGACTCAAGGCGGGTTACAGATTGGCACGATTCGATGCCATGCATTCATAAAACTGCGATTAAAAATAGTCAACATATCAATATAAAAACATATATACAAACAATTAAAGCATATAGTCACTAATGTCATCTTGTTAAATGAATGGATATAATGAATGGATTTGTATCTGCGGAGCCCTGAAATTGAGGATATAGCACACATATTATCTGACTGTAAATTGTATCAGAAGGTGAGAGACTTCTACCTTGCTCCATATATTAAATGGACAATGTATTGGGAATCTCACAACATATTCTATATGTGGCCAAGACCCAAAAATAACATATAAAACACTCGGTATTTAAGCAAAACAATACATTTGAGAACCACATATGTGGGTCTGATCGGGGTAAACTGTAGGCGCAATAAGGAAATATGATGTATAAATTTAGTTTTATTGTATTTATTTACTGTATTGTTATAAGTATCTTATTTTAACTTAATACATAGAGTGTAATCAAGTCTTATCAAGCCTTGTTGTTGTTTGATTTGGTATTGTGACATGGCCTAAGGGCTAATCAATAAAGTTGATTGATATATGATGAAAATGTCTTACCTTGACAAAATGTAGCATTAATTCTCTTGTAACCTTGTGGACAATCCACTACTGGGCTATATCCAGAGTAAGCTAAGTTTGATAAGAAAAAAAAACAACAATAAATTAAGCCATCTAAAGCACCATTTGAAGCACTGGTTAAAGACCATGTATAAGTTGGGCATCCCTTATCTGAAATGCTTGGGACCAGAAGTGTTTCATATTTTGGAAATTTTTTTGCATATACATATATCTTGGAGATGGGACTCAAGTCTAAACACAAAATTCATTAATGTTTCATATACGCTTGGTACATGAAGCCTAAGGGTACCTTTATACACAAGGTGCTTAATAATTCTGTGTACAAAACAAAGTTTGTGTATATTGAATCATCAAAAAGCAAAAATGTCACTCTCTCAGTCACTCGTGTCAAACCATTTTGAATTTTAGAGTATTTCGGATTTCTGGATAAGCGATATACAACCTGTACTTTTATGCTTCCTCTTCCTCATCCCACTGTGCTTATATAGTGATTCCATCATTTATTCAAACTACAGGAAAGGAGATTCCAGCTGAACATTAGGAAGAACTTTCTGACCGTGAGAGCTGTTCAGCAGTGGAACTCTCTACCACCAAGTGTGGTGAAGGCTTCTTCTATAGAGGCTTTTAAACAGAAGCTGGATGGCCATCTGTTGGGGGTGCTCTGAACGCAACTGTCCTGCTTCTTGGCAGGGGGTTGGATTGGATGGCCCACGAGGTCTCTTCCAACTCTATGATTCTTTGATTACAATAGGGGCCTGAGGCTGTTAGGAATTGTGGGAGTTGAAGTCCAAAACACCTGGAGGGCCCAAGTTTTGCCCATACCTGCCTTATACACATTAAAATGCATATGTGGGTCTCCTAGTTACATAGGAGTACTGTACGTAATTCTTAGATTTTTAATGCTCAGGTCATATGTAAGGCACAAATATGCAAACAAATAGATTTAATTTTTAGGAAAGGAGGGGATATTTTGGCTGGAATTCATTGGGCAATTGTGAATGTGTAACCTAGATTTAGGCATCCATGATTGGTTCATATTCACAATCCATAAATATTCACTAATTTGGGGAATACGTAAATAACATAAACCTTCCTAAGTCCTTACATACTGGGCAGCTTGGTAAATGGAGATTAGGGATTCAGGCCAGGAGATACTTAGTTACACACCTAAAATGATTGCACAGCTGAGTAACTGATACAGAATCACAGCTTTTATTAGAATACAAGTGTTTCATTTTCATGGTCAAACCAACCACAAAGTTTTCAATAATGTATAATCAATATTGTAATAATTTAGTAAAGGGCCCTCTGGAGGCACAGCAGGTTAAACTGCTGAGCTGCAGAACTTGCTGACCGAAAGGTTGGCAGTTCGAATCTGGGCAGTGGGGTGAGTTCCCACTGTTAGCCCCTGCTTCTGCCAACCTAGCAGTTCGAAAACATGCAAGTGTGAGTAGATAAATAGGTACAGCTTCTGTGGGAAGATAACTGTGCTCCATGCGGTCACGCTGGCCACAAGACCTTGGAGGCATCTATGGACAATGCCAGCTCTTCAGCTTAGAAAAGGAGATGAGCCCCAACCTCCCAAGTCAGACACGACTAGACTTAATGTTAGGGGAAACCTTTACCATTACTAATAAGTTAGTAATAACCATTGATTGTTTTTAAAAAATGGTCCATTCTTAAAACAATTAATGATTATCACTAAGTATTTGGAAAATATTTCAGTCCCAAGGCAAGGCCACGAAGCTCAGAAAGCCATAAAAGTTGCCAAGGAACACCCACTTTCCTCCAACGTGATTGTTGTCCAGTGAGTAATCCCACTTTAGTCAAGACGTCAGAACGTCATGGGAACAAAGTGACCCTGAATCAGCATCCTGTGAATGAGTCAAACACAAGGCCTAGATACCAGTTAAATGTCAAAAGTGTTAACAGCTTGCTCAGTTCCCTCCTAATTCTTACTGGAGATCTATGAAGTGAATACATTTTTCTTAGCTTCATAAGAAATTGGTAAGCATTCAAATACTCCCCCCGCCCATGAACTAACAATAGAGAGAACGAAGTCAAATATGAGAGGCAGATAAATCATTTCACAGTAGTTAAAAAGGGATCTACTTCCAATATTTGTGAACAGCAAACTAATTAGTGAAAGAACCCTTAGTCCTGCACTTTGTCACTGCCACAAGCAAAGTGCCTACTTGAAAAATGAAAGCAGTGTACTTCACAGAAATGTTCATTTGAAACTTAATCCAGACAAGACAGAGGTCCTCCTGGTCAGTCGAAAGGCCGAACAGGGCATAGGGTTACAGCCTGTGTTGGACGGGGTTACACTCCCCCTGAAGACGCAGGTTCGCAGCTTGGGAGTGATCCTGGATTCATTGCTGAGCCTGGAGCCCCAGGTCTCAGCGGTGGCCGGGGGAGCTTTTGCACAGTTAAGACTCGTGCGCCAGTTGCGCCCGTACTTTGGGAAGTCTGATCTGGCTACGGTCGTCCACGCTCTGGTCACATCCCGAATAGATTACTGCAACGCGCTCTACTTGGGGCTGCCTTTGAAGACAGTTCGGAAATTACAACTAGTCCAACGGGTGGCAGCCAGACTACTAACTGGAGCTACATACAGGAGCATACCACCCCCTGTTGTGTTGGCTCCACTGGCTGCCGATCCAATTCCGGGCTCAATTCAAAGTGCTGGTTTTGACCTTTAAAGCTTTATACGGTTCTGGCCCAGCTTACTTGTCCGAATGCATCTGCCGCTACGTCCCACCTCGTACTTTAAGATCATCCGGGGAGGCCCTGCTCTCGCTCCCGCCAGCTTCCCAGGTGCGGCTGGTGGGGACGAGGGAGAGGGCCTTCTCGGTGGTGGCTCCCCGTCTGTGGAATGCGCTCCCTAGCGACATACGATCAATTCCATCCCTCCTGACATTTAGGAAAAAAAGTGAAAGCCTGGATGTGGGACCAGGCGTTCGCATAGTAGCACAGGACAGCACTTTAGTAGTTTTAATGGAAAGTTGGTGAATAGGGCTCAATGCTTTTATGGACGGAACACTCTTTTTAACATAGGTGAATGCATAGGATGTGTGAATATAATTGTATTTTAATGTATTTTAGAGTCGAATGCTGGAGGGTTTTATATTGTGTTTTTATCCTGCAATTGTGATGTAGGCATCAAATTATGCCTTTTGGAAGCCGCTCTGAGTCCCCCCTCAGGGGTTGAGAAGAGCGGGGTAAAATGCCATAAATAAATAAATAAATAAATTTTAAATCTCAAAAGTTTTATTCATATCCTCATTTTTCTCTTTTAAAAGGGTATCTGTTTGGAAAAATGATACATAGAAGATTGAGATGGAAAAGAGATCTGGAACATACGTACCTGGTTTTTTGGGACACTTTTGGCATTTGTGAAAACCCCATGAAGTACCCACGGTCCCACAGCAATCTTCTTGCTTTGAGAGGCCAGGAAGTGCTTTACCACACTAGAAAAATCAAATTGAAAAATCTCAAGTTAGCACTGCTTTAAAGCAAAGCAGTTCTATCATAAAGCTGTCTTAATAACTCGTAGTCATTATTGGCATTTGCATCTCACAATAGTCCACTAAGTAACTCAAAACACCTTCCCTGTGTTAATCTTAGACATTATTCCTTACCAAATAAGCAGAAGAATTCTTTCCCTGTGGTTTTATCTTATCCTGTCACAGTACAGTAATATCTTAATATTAGAAATATTTATTTATTTCCCATAATAATGCCCTGCTCTTCTCAGCCCGAGAAGGACTCAGAGCGGCTTACAGATTGGTCATTTCAGTGCCACATTGCAATACAAATTATATAAAATATAACACATTGAACATCAACAAAAATAAACGTACAGATACACAAACTGTTAAAAACTGTTAAAATTATGAAATGTGAAGACAGAAAGGATTAGGGCTGATACAAAGTATCCGCATTAAGTAAAACTATAGTCTGGGAACCCTAAACTGGAAGATTTTTAAGCAATTACACATACATTCTGGAACAGTGGTTCCCAAACATTTTTGGCCTACTGCCCCCTTTCCAGAAAAAAATTTACTCACCGCCCCCCTTGAAATTAATTTTTAAAATTTTTAATAGCAATTAAACAGAAAGATATATGTATTAATATTTCTACCTTTTTTGTAAAATATAATAAAGAAAGTTGTAAATTAGAAACATTGAAGTTTGAAATTATGAAACTATTTATTGAACTTAGAATAGAAATGTAATACAAAAAAAGTTAAAACATTCAAAATCATCTTAATGAGAAGGATGAATTTGGTATGCTACTACCAATCTAGTAATCCTCGGCTCTATTTTCGTCAGCAGTAATCTCAAATCATTGCGATTGACTATTTTGCAATCGGTTTCATTTTTTGTTAATAAATTGGTTACTGCACTGAATCCATGTTCCACTAAATATGTTGAAGGACATTATTATTATTGTTATAAGACTCAACCAGTTGGAAGGGAACCCCAAAGGTATTATTATCCCTTGCTTGGCGAGAGGAGGAGGAGGGAGCAGGAGGAGGGAAGAAGAGAGAGAGAGACACAAACACACACACACAGAGATGGATTGTAGCCTATCGCCTGGCTTTCACCCCCACCACCCCCCAAATTCTCTTGGGCCTTCCAGCGCCCCCCTAGATCGCCCCACCGCCCACCAGAGGGTGGTAACGCCCACTTTGGGAACCACTGTTCTGGAACATCTAAACTTCAGAAATTAAAATGACTTCAAAGTAGATGTCACAGGATAACTGAAGAGCCAATTTCTGTAAGATAGCCTTGCCTCAATACTGTGGTCTACATTAGAAGCCCTGTTCCATACTATCTCCTCCTGCCACCTGAGATTAGGTAGCTCATGGTCAGAGAGAGGGTTTTCTGTTCATGACAGCCAGTCATGTTTGAGTCCACAGAAAAGACCATTGGTCCAACTAAAGTGCCATTTCAGAGCCAATATAAGAATAATTGGCCCTACCATATCATTCTGGCTTTTAAACTTGGTAACTTTGTCTCATGCCATCACAATAATGTTATTGAAAACTAGTTTGTCAAGTATTGAGGCAACATAGGAAAGCCACCTTACAGAGAGTAATCCGGACTGATTCAGCAAAATAATGAAATGTTGAATACATAAATACATAAATGCAATGGTGCAGATGTAAATTCTTCACTATTTATTATTTATTTATTTAAAACTTTTGTATCCCAATCTTCTCACCTCCATAGAGAGACTCAGACCAGCAGCCAGCAAGAATTCAATGCTAACATTTAAAATCTAAAACATCATAAATAGCAATAAAATTACCAATACATATAAAATAAATTACATAAAAAGCCGTTTGCCAAGGTAAAATCATGTCCAACTCAGTCCATGTATTCAGTCCATATATTGTGGTCAATAACTTAGTCGATTAGCGCTCTCCACCCTCATTCTGCGAAGGCCTCATTCCACAGCCACGTTTTCACTAGTTTCCTAAAGGTCAGGAGGGAGGGGGCAGATCTACTCTCATTTGGGAGGGAGTTCCACAGCTGGGGGTCCACCACAGAAAAGGCCCTGTCTCTCGTCTCCATCAGACAAGCCTGCAAAAGTGGTGGGACTGAGAGCAGGGCCTTTCCAGATGATCTTAACACTCTTGATGGGTTATAGGGGAGAAAACGATCGGACAGGTAAACTGGGTCAGAACTGTATAGGGTTTTGTAGGTTAAAATCAGCACTTTGAATTGTGCTCAGAAGCTAATTGGCAGCCAATGGAGCTGGCACAAGGAAGTTGTATGCTCCCTGTACCCCACTCCCATTAGTAATCTGGCTGCTGAGCGTTGAACTAATTGCAGCTTCCGGGCAGGCTTCATAGGCAATCCACATAGAGAGCGTTGCAGTAGTTTATATGGGATGTAACCAGAGCGTAGACCACCGTGGTCAAGTCAGACTTCAATATCCCATTTTTCAAGATGTGTTTTATCTTTGCAATATCAAAAAGCTTCTACAAATTGTAATAAAATGCCACCCTACAATGGGATTCAGGAAGTAAAAGAGGCACATTACTATTATTTCGTGTCGGCTCCAATTTGCTCCTTATTCAGTTAATTTAACATTATAGGGTTATGTGAATAACAGTTCTTATTATTACCACTATATGTTATGGCCTAGTAAAATGTCATCTTGAATCCCATTTTGGAACATAAATAAATACCTAGCAATTTTAGCCATATTAGCCTATTATGACTGAGTTGTGTATATCCTCCACTTCAAACTACTGTAAGTTCAACTCAATGACTTTAGGTATGCCACTCTGAATACTGCATTTGCATTGACATGCCAGATGTAGGTTCTAGCAGCTCGACCCTATTTATTGGCACAACAGTATAAAACACAAGCTATCAGAAATGGCACTCAAGATTCAGCTAAAATTGAAGCAAGGAGAAAAGAATTACCAGGCCTTCTTTATATAAAAAGAGTGAGATCAGTGATACAGATATACAAAAGATTCACAAGTTCACAAACAAGAATAAACTATGGAACAAACTATAAGTTAATGCTGAAAAAGAAGGTTATGGGACATTGTCAACTCTTAGTGTGGAAAAAAGACAAGCCCATAAGCAAATGACGATGTAACAGCCATTGCTAATGTCACAAATACTAAACAAGCCAAAATAATCTAATAGTTCTTTTAGGATGAGTGTACAAATAAAACATAATCATTATCATGACCAACAACAGGGTCTGAAAAAAAATCTGCTATAAATGAATCAAAGAAAGGGCACACTAATAACATCATCACATATTTGAGAAATTGGCCAATGCGTCATGGCATAATGAAGATGTCATTATATTGTTGCTGTATGCTGTTAATCCATTCTGAATGATAATGACCCAGTCACAAGGCTTTCTGGGGCTAAGAATATGTGACTCACCCAGGATCACCCAATGGGATTCCATGATGCAGCAGGGAATCAAACTTTGGTCTCCAGTCTTATGGCCTCATCACATAGACTTCTGGCTCTGTTCTAGGATACTTTCGAGACAGAGCCCATTGGAGTGCTTCACACAACATAGGGCTACTTCCGGTGGGGCTCCATCCTGGCTCCATCCCAGAAGCGTCGTAGGACAGAGTCCTGAAAACACAGGTGGCTACACGTGTTCTCATAGCCTACAATGGTGCCGGTGCAAGGGGAAGCCAGGCAGTGATACTTTCCCCTGTGTGATAGGAAATGTGGTGATGTGGGCAATGCAGGGTTCAGGATGACGGTTTCCCTCGCTGCCCCACAGATTTGCCCTACTTCCCAGTAAATTTCCTCGCTGTCATCTGCGTTAGAGACCTCAATGTGATGAGGTCCATTTGTCTAATACTCAAAACATTAAACTGCACTGGCTCTCATTATTGTATTACCGCATACCTTTACAGTGAGATCTCCCCTTAGATAAAACTTTTTGTCACAATCCCCATAGTACGCGTATCCGAGTTGGTCCTGATTAGGTTGCGCTGAATTACTCTTTTTCATTTAGAATTTATAAGACTGGATCTACACTTCCCTATATCCCAGAATCTGATCCCAGATTATTTGCTTTAAACTGGATTATATGATTCTGTACTGCCATATAATCTGGGATAAGTAGATAATCTGAGAACAGATCCTGGGATATAGGAAAATGTAGGGAAGTCTAATGAAGCAATATTCAGATATAAAATTAGACAACATTTCCAGCCTATATATTTTTGATCTACAGCACTCTTCTCCCTCATTCCTATAAGGAACAAATATTGCTATCAAACCTTCTTCCTAGTTGGTCTCTATATTGTATCTTAGGTGAAAATATTTCTGGTTACAGATCTCCCTGCCAAGTTTATGTTCTGTTTATTACTCTGTTGCTGAAACTGCAAAGCAGGCACACCCTTTCCCCTCTCTCTGGATAACTTGCTTGAAGCACTGATAAAGACCAAAAAGCTGATTTTGAATTTCCAACTACAAATCTGTAACATAAATGTTCAGAAAATATTCTTTCTTGGGCTTTTCAATAAGAAATCTGACCACACATTCTGAATGCCACCAGGTGAAATTATTTCCCTTCCAGACCTCAAGTTTGTAACTTCAAAAATCAGTTTCAAAGTGAAAATGTTCAACATAATTTGCAGATGCAGTGGTGACTGTTTTAAACCTCAAGGATTTCTTCCATTTGGAATATGCAATTTATACTTTTTGATAAATTAATTATGAACAAAATTAAACTCCCATTTTCACTGACCAATACCAACAGGTGCTGGTCATGAATTTTAAAATTGCGTCTTGTGTTTTAATCTTTTTTTCTGTGTATGTATTTTATATGTATTTTATAGAAATATGTTTTAATATGTATATTTTACAGAATGTCTAAGATGATTATATGTTTTAGCTGTGTTTTAACCCACCTTGAACCACAGGAAGAGATGGGTAAGAATCATCATTACAACACAAAGAGTGTAAGCAATATGCAGAAGTAACAAAAGTATTTTTTGAAATTCAACAGTGATAATACACATTCATAATCAACAAAATATCACAATAACATATACATGTCAAGCATGCCCGCCGTGGGCTCCTACCCCATACGCCAATAGCGTCAGTCAATGTCCAAGATACTTCGGGTCCAAGGGGAAAGGTTCAAGGGTTCATTGAGTGAGAGTGGATTTTCAGGTAAGTAAACAAGGAGGAGGCG
Source organism: Anolis apletophallus (assembly GCA_030556195.1). NCBI lineage: Eukaryota > Metazoa > Chordata > Lepidosauria > Squamata > Anolidae > Anolis > Anolis apletophallus. The sequence goes on along the minus strand of JARBWK010000003.1, from coordinate 174,241,841 downwards.
GAGCACAAGCCAAACGGGTTGTGCCCAAGCCCAGCGGGTAGGCTCTCCTTCCCAAGGAGAGCTGGCAAGCCGTGTAGAAAGTTGATGAGTCGAAGAGTTGTTTGCAGGCAGAGCCCAGGAACGATTTCAATTTGTATCAAAGATGAAAATTATCGCTGGACTGCCTTAGTATATCAATGCCCATCGATATACTAAGGCAGTCCAGCGATAATTTTCATCTTTGATACAAATTGAAATCGTTCCTGGGCTCTGCCTGCAAACAACTCTTCGACTCATCAACTCATCAACTTTCTACACGGCTTGCCAGCTCTCCTTGGGAAGGAGAGCCTACCCGCTGGGCTTGGAGAAGAACAAACCACAGACCACCTACTACAATGTAGCCTTTTAAACTTTGTTTGTGGGTTTTAATGCATTATAACTGTATTCTCAAGCCACTTCTATCTTCTGTGTGAATGTTTTCTTTAAAAAGTGCGGCAGTAGATTTACTTTTCTGCCAGTCCTCAAGAACTGAGTTGCTTACAAACAATCAAGCTAAGCTTGGTTCAATGTATTGCCAAAGGCTTTCATGGCCAGAATCACTGGGTTGTTGTAGGTCTTTTGGGCTGAATGGCCATGTTATAGAAGCATTCTCTCCTGACGTTCCACCTGCATCTATGGCAGGCATCCTCAGAGGTTGTGAGGTCTGTTGGAATGTTTCAATTAGCCACCTTATTAGCATTTGATGGCCGGACAGTTTTTAGGTGTGGCTTGTGGCTGGGGGAATCCTTTGTTGAGAGGTGATTAGCTGCAGATTCTTTTTGCATGGTCTGCGAACCACACCTCCTCCAAGACGAACTGAACCACCTAAACTGGGCTTTACAGGCCAATGGATACTGCACAACAGACATCAGAAGAGCTGCAAGACCGAGAACAAGACATGAGAGTAAAGACAAAGATCTTCCCACAGGAAAAGTGTTATTGCCATGCATCAAGGAAACCACTGACTGCATAGGGAAGCTGATGAGAAAACACAATCTACACACTATCTACAGACCCAACAAGAAAATCTAACAAATGCTACGTTCAGCAAAGGACAACAGGGACCCTCTCACCTCTGCAGGAGTCTACTATATACCATGCAGCTGTGGACAAGTCTACATAGGGACCACCAAATGGAGCATTGCTCAAACATGAATCAAGGAACATGAAATGCACTGCAGACGACTTCAACCAGAGAAGTCAGTCATAGCAGAGCACCTGATGAACCAACCTGGACATAGCAATTGTTTGAGAACACAGAAATGCTGAACCACTCTAATAACTACCATGTCAGGATACACAGAGAAGCCATTGAAATCCACAAGCATGTGGACAATTTCAACAGAAAGGAAGAAAACATGTAAAAGAACAAAATCTGGATGCCAGTATTAAAAACCTCAAAAATTATAACAGTAAATAAAGAACAGAACTCAAAACACAGGAGAACTCCAGACAAGAAACAATCAAGAACAGCTAATCACCTCTCAACAAAGGATTCCCCTGGGCAGTAACAAGTCACACTTAAAAACTGTCATGCCATCAAATGCCAATCAAGGTGACCAATTCACACCTAGCTCCAGCAGACAAGAGTTCTTTCTCCCACCCTGGACATTCCACAGATATATAAACCCAATTTTCCAGACCTCACAATCTCTGGGGATGCCTGCCATAGATGCAGGCGAAACATCAGGAGAGAATGCTTCTAGAATAGGGCCATACAGCCCAAAAGACCTATAACAATCCACTAAGCTTGGTCCCTCCTTATGGTGTACTCGCAAAGTACAAACAAACAACTAAATAAATTCTAAATGTCTTTTCAAATCACTAAAGGTACAGAATGGCAATATCAATATTGCAATACTTGTAAGGCTTTGATTTGATCTGTTCAAGCAAAATTTTATCTAATAGACTTTATATGAGGTTGTTGTATAAGAAAGCATGGCAAGGAAGCAATGAGAAAAGGTTGGAGAGAGAAGAAGGGTAGGAACTGAACAAAACATCAACATTTTGATAATGAGATGAACTCTTATATAAATCCCCACACAATGAACAAGCACCGAAACAGTAAAAGACTGAAATCAATCATATAGTCAGGACATTTTGTAAAAAGAAAAGTCAGTATGGATATGATAGATGAGAAATGTGGCCTAAAGATATGAGGAAGGAATTTGAAATGGGTTTGGTATGAAGATAGAGGCTGCCAAGTAATTCATGGTGTTAAAACTCCAGCTCAAGAACTGGAAAAGTCAAATGGAAAACTCATGAAGTTTTAGGCACACCAAGATATTGTTTGCATAATTACAAAGCTGAAGGCACTTGTTTCCAGGAGTTGATATGCATGGCCAGAATGTCAGAAATTCATAGTATGATTTTACATAGGATTTGTGCTACATTTGAATAGTAAAAACAAATACTCCTTAAGTAAAAAAATTAAATAACCAAAAAAAAGGTTGTAAACATTAACCTAATCTGGGAATCTGCTATTGCAACACAACCAATGAAGTGGTTTAAAACCAGTATAAAAAAAGATTAGGACTAGGTATGTTCCAGACCATTTGGAATACATGAAGCTCATTCCAGATGCGTGTTTAAGAACTAGCCCTAGTTATTGAGTGCCTTGTGAAATGTTCATTAAGTAAAATCTGTGTTGAGAAAAAAAAACCCCTGTGTAACTTTCATAATCATTTGCAACACTTACAATCCCTTTCAATTGGTTTTACTGATTAGAGGTGATGGTCCAGCAACATCTGAAGAGCCACAATTTACCCAATCCTGACTTAAAGCCTCATCTATAGTTTTGCAATTTATGTCCTAAGAAACATGATATAAACCAGATTACATTTGATTAATCTTTTCACAGTTTTCAATTGCTAAAATTGGAAGACCTGTTTTATTGTTTAAACGAATAGCACGAAATGTTCTCAGGCTAAATCACCGATGTTCCTGTGATCTATCCAGACTTGAAATTTTCTGGCTTCTTGTCTAGCCTACACAATGTAAGAGAGTTTGGTCCTGGAAAACAGACACCTCTTATAGCTGCATTAAGTCTGAACTATTTTTTAAAGACAGAATATTATAATTTAGTAGGGTAGATAATTGCTCCTCTGGCACAGTCAGTAAGAAGGAAAAGGAGAGAGATAAAGAAGGTTTTGGAAGCCTAGCTGGGTAGCAAGTGAAGAACAGGGATTGTCAAGCAATTCGGGAAAGGAAGAGAAAAGGTAAATCTTGCTCTGGAACAGAATAATATGCAGAACGAATTCTTTGCTTAAATTTTATAGCTCTTCAAAATTGTCAAATTATTTAGCCTGAAAGCTTCAATCTACCTATTTGACTGTGTGTCTTAGAATGGAACTACATTGTGACCAATCCTTTTCCTCTACAGATTTTATTCTGGTGTTAAACATTTCACCAATTAAATGAAATGTTTTCCTCACCCCATCCTTCCTATTTTCTCTCTCCAAACTCCATTATATTTTTCGTCTACCTCCTGTTTCAGCTATTCACATTTGAAAGTTCATCTGAGGTATTTTCAAATGACCCACATCTGACTGGTGCTTTTGCACAACTATATCCCAGACTTCTTTTAATAGTTTGTCGGTTTTCATGAAACTATCCATGCTCTCCAACAAATTAGGGACTTCCAGATGAAGTCGTATTTATTCTATGCACTGAAACTGTACACAGATGTGCTTCATTCAACTATGAAAGTAACTTCTAGTGGCAGTAGTTTGCACCAAAGCTTATTTAGATGAGAGGGAGGTAGTACATGTGCAAGCTTGTTAACCTTTGTGTTACACATTTTGTGTCTTCACAAGCAAAGACCAAAAGTAAAGAATTCTCCAGTCAAGGGACAGGTGTTTAATAATTTGGCAAGGCACTGCATTTATGAATGAAATAATTTGTTTACTGCAATGATGTAGTTCTGTGTATTCCCGTTTTTCTACTGCTTTATTTGTGGACCAATTAGGAAAAAATGAGCATGTAAATTCACTTTCGACTAATTTAATCATTCTCCAATGCTGAAAGTCAATCCTCCAAGTTTGTGGTGGTGTTTTGTTGTCACAGGTCCATATCCCTGGGCCATTGCTATCTTTTTTCTGACTGTAAAATGTATCATTTAGTAATAAAAGCTCAAACTTCAGTGAAGTTTAATATATTTGACCCCAATTCTGGTTTAGGCGTGGTATCACTTGCACTATGTTGAAAATTATGGTTTTTGGAATTGTGACTGCTGCACATTTCCATATAAAAACCGCAAGCAAAGAATTATCCAACACATGGAGTCACTTGGCAATATAACCTTACTGCCCTGAGATAAATATTGGCAAGCAGCTAGACCTATTATACTGAACCCATAGATCTTATGAGAGACAACAAAGTCGAAAAAGACAGCGATCACTTTGTTAAAGTCAAGAACCGTTTAAAAGGACAACTTGAAGAGAGCAGCTATGTAACTAATCTGCACCACACATTAGTTGTATTACACACCACTGCAATTTAGGAACTGTACAATAAGGGCCAATATGTCTATCACTTCTCATGGGATGGTCCTGCGAACTATCCATCCACTCTCCCACATCCATCCTTTTCATTTCCTACATCACACAGAAAAATGAAATCTTCTTTATGTAGAACTGACCATCTCAAGATATTAGTCATCACATTTCTGCAACTTCATACCAGCTTTACATACTCTTCATCTACTTTTTCTGAATTACAAAACACAAGTTGAAGTCTAATTTATTTTGGTTGCCAGCTCTGAGGCCACTAACTTAAACCTATACAGTATGCAAACTTGAAGAAAACTAGATACATGAGAATGTGCATATATGTTCTATTGAGAGCCCTGGAACTAATTATGGGCAGTATGTCAACTAAGTGTAAATAAAATAAGGGAGCATCTTATCGCTATCACTTAAGAATAAACCTGTTGCAGATACAGTGATGGCTAATGCAATCAACTAGCTGATACAATCAGGTTGGATGACAGCCAGTAGACAAGATTTAACTATGCACAATCTGTTTATATTATCTCCAACAATATGATTGGAGAGGAAGATTATTGATACAAATTAGGTCCACTAATGATCTTCTATCTCACTGGGCCAGATGGAACAGCTGATAGGCCAGACAAAAGCTATAGAGAGAGATAAAGGAGTGACGAGGTGATAGTGATTATACTGGTTCTGCCAGTCTCCTGCGTAAGAAGAGATGCCCACTATGCCGCCTACAAGTTGATAAGGCTGTTTCCACTTTATAACTGATAAGACATGTGAATATCTATTGCTGGTAAATTTCCCAAAATGATAAAAGGGACAGGTGGCACAAAATGTATGATTTAAGATGAAAAGCTTAAGTTCTGACTTGCCATGCAATGCTCTTGCCATTCTTTGCACGGATGGGTGCAAAGAATGGCTGCATTCTAAAACTCTTCTTTGAGATGTGTCATAATAACTACAATTCAAAAGTTACCACTATACCATGGGTTGTGACCAACATTGTGCTTGTTGCTCAAGGAGACTTGAAATGAGTTTTTCTACCCTTCCGACATCCTCTGCAAATTCCAGGCATAATTCCAAGTTTGTTATCAAGCTGAGTGCTGTCACTAGTGATCTGCTCTCCAAAAGGGAGAGCGGAATATGTCCCAATCCCATCCCTCCGTCTGTTTCAACAAAGCGAAGCCAGTTGAGGAAAGGACATGCAAACGCTGTTCCCCACTGGAAGCCAACAGACCTCTTGGCTATGAGTAACAGCTTCCCAGCAGTGACAAATCATGCTGGCTGTGAGGATCAGAAAGCACCAGCAGACGACTGTTGCTTTGTGTTCCACCTGCTGTCTTTTACACTGTGCCTTTAAAAATGTTTCAATGCCATCATATAGCCACAAATAATGTTATTTACAGGACTGATGTTTTGTCTGTAAAATAAGTATAACTTAAAATTCATTCCTGAGGCTTTACATTGGTACATACTAGAATACTATCCATTCCGTGGTGAATAGATATGTTCTGAAAATCTGCAAACTGCTGAATAGGCACAGGGCTTTTTCTCATTAATGCTGAATTACCTACAGTCTAAAATTTAGTGTAACTTTACTGCTGATATATTTACCTGTCTTCAGCATAATAAACTGTCAGTTAGTAACCATAGAAAATATGTTGCTTGGTAAATATATCAGCAGTAAAGTTACACTAAATTTACCACTCAATACACTCAATACAACATTGGCACACAGACAGATACAGTCTCAGATGAAGAGAGGAGAAACTCTTAAGTACTTCCAGACTTTCTAAGCAAACTTGTACAGCATTTGCTTTGGCTTCCGATGAACATTCTTCTCAAGCAAAAAACAAACACTGTATTTTCTTTTACCAACTAATTAAATCAGTGTTTGATGCCTTTGTGATCTGATACACATTTAATCCTCTGATGTTAAAGATCACTGATGTTGCAAAGAATCATTGCAGATGGGGCATTATATTCTTGTAAATATACATGCAGATTTCTTACAGTGTTTGCTTAAGACCTTCTGAAGCCAAGCTTTGAACTTCAAGGAATTCCAGGCAACTAGAATTATTCTACTTTATGAGATACTTTTGACTACTTTTGAGGAAAAGTGCTTCATAAAGGAAAATCACAAAAGTGTGAGACATCTGATTCTACTTTAGGAACAATCTTTTTAAAACTGTAAATTACAGTGTGGTAGTTTGCACTGTAACTGGAGATTGCTGAAATAAATATTGCTTGACACCCTTAGGAAATTTTTGTTAAATCTGTTGGCAATTGGGTTTCTTTCCCAGCCTATCATTATTCAAAACCCTTTCAACCTGATGAGGTTGCTTTAGCGCTGTTGTTGAGCCTGTGAGTGCATCTATACCTACCCCCAGATTAATTCAGTTTAAAGAATCTAGCAGTTACTCCAGTGCAGTCCAGGAGCATCTCCGGAGCCCCTTAGTCATCCATACAACTGGCCAGGCTGAGGATGCACTGGAGCCACTGGTACTGCTGTGTCATTGCCCGAAAGTAGCTCCCTCTCAGAGTCTTGCTGGCAACCTCGTGTTTGTGGTTGCATGGCTTGGCACCCTGGTGGGACATTAACGGAAATATGATCCATACCAGGAAGGCAGCTACTTGCTGATGGTGATGCAGCAGTAAGTCCACTGGTGATGTGGACAACTGATCAGGTCAAAAGCAGTCTGACTGTGATATTTACATTTCTGAAGCTCCGGGATTACTCTGTAGCTCCCTGGAAGCCATGTTCTGTTGACCCAAATTAACAGCATGATGCAGCAATTCTGCTGCAAATCCAGTCAAGTTTCATGTGGACTCCCCAGAGCAGTTGTGCAGTGAATCCAAGTTAAGTCAATTTTATTTATACCCTGTCCCATCTCTTCGTGGGGACTTGGGGTGGCTCCACTTTATTTTGACCACGTAGACATGGTCTGTGTTGCTTAAACGGTGTCACTGTTGACTATGTTTACTCTAAATCCAATTACTAATGGATTAATTGGAAGATCAACATCTATGTATAATATTATTAATTATGTATTACTATATCTCACTAATGAAATTAGTTTAATTGGGACTAGCAATTCGTTTAGGCCTTCATGTCTTACATAACTAACAGTTATTTCTTTTAAAAAAATGTTTTATTATAAACAACTATACATAACCACAATTACCATGCCTTTTGTCCTTTTTCATCCCCTTCTCCCTCCCCCACCCCCCCCCTTTTTGCTTCTTATGATGTCCATACTATCTAGTTGTATTTGGTCCCACACATATTCATACCATTTTTCAAGTGTCCATTTCTTTTTTTCTTTCCAACCCCAAGCTATTACTGCATGTGCTGCTCTAAACATCATCATCATTAATTCCTGGTCTTGGTCCTTAACTCTTAAGAACATAAGAACATAAGAACATAAGAAGAGCCATGCTGAATCGGACCTCAGCCCATCTAGTCCAGCATTCTGTATCACACAGTGGCCCACCAGTTGTACACGGGGATCTCGAGCAGAAGGGAGGGCAAAACCCTGACCTGCTCCCGACCCCCACAACCAGTACCCGGGAAGATCCTGCCTACCTCAACCAACTCCGAGGTGGCACTTGAATGTCCTTTTCAGTAACTACCGATACACTTGGTATCCATGAATCTGTCTAATCCTGCCTTGAAGTTGTTAAGGCTGACCGCTGTCACAACCTCCTCTGGAAGTGAGTTCCATAACCCAATGACCCTCTGGGTGAAGAAATATTTCCCTTTATTAGTCCTAATTTTCCTACCTTGGAGCTTCAGGGAGTGCCCTCTAGTCCTAGTGTTTTGTGACAAAGAAAATAGTTTTTCTTTATTCACCTTTTCTATCCCATGCATGATTTTATACACTTCGATCAAGTCACCTCTTAAACGCCGTCTTTCAAGGCTGAAAAGACCAAGGCGTTGCAACCTGGTTTCATCTTTGTCTCGAAAGCTTTGACCCCATCAATTGGTAGGTGTAGTTGGGGTTCTTTGCCCCGATGTGCATGACTTTACACTTGTTTAGGTTAAAATGCATTTGCCACTTTGTTGCCCATTCACTCAATTTCGAGAGATCTTTCTGGAGCTCTTTACAATCAGTTTCATTTTTAACTACCCTGAACAATTTAGTGTCGTCTGCAAACTTTGCTACCTCAGAATTCACTCCTACGTCCAGATCATTAATGAATAAATTAAAAAGTAACGGACCCAAAACTGAACCTTGGGGTACGCCACTTCTCACCTCTTTCCACCCAGAGAAATGTCCGTTTATTACCACCCTTTGTTTCCTACAGTTTAGCCAGGTTCCAATCCAGGACAAGACCTGTCCTCTGATTCCGTGGCTGAAGAGCTTATTTAGGAGCCTTTGGTGAGGGACTTTGTCAAAGGCCTTTTGAAAGTCAAGGTAAACAATATCAATTGGGTCCCCTTTATCTATGTGTTTATTTACACCCTCAAAGAATTCTAACAAGTTAGTAAGACATGATTTGCCTTTGCAGAAACCATGTTGATTTTCCTTCAGCAATGCCTGTTCTTCTATGTGCCTAGTAATTTTTTCTTTAATAATGGTTTCCATCACTTTGCCTGGAACTGAGGTTAAACTGACTGGTCTATAATTTCCTGGATCACCTCTGGATCCTTTCTTGAAGATCGGTGTTACATTTGCCTCCCTCCAGTCCTCGGGTACAGTGCCTGATCTTAGAGAAAGGTTATATATCTTAGCTAGAAGTTCAGCAATTTCACACTTGAGTTCCTTAAGAACCCTGGGGTGGATGCCGTCTGGACCTGGTGATTTGTTGACATTTAGTTTAGTAAGGCATATGAGAACATCCTCCTTGTTTATCTCTATCTGTTTTAATTCTTTTACTTCCCTCCCTGAAAAAACTGACTCAGCTGCAGGCATATGTTGTCTGTCCTCCTGTGTGAAAACGGAGGCAAAGAAGTCATTTAGCCGCTCAGCAATCTCCTTGTCTTCGCTGATTTTCCCTTTCTGACCATTGTCGTCGAGTGGCCCAACTGCTTTTCTATCACCATATATTTCTATTAACAAAATTTGCATATTTATATCAAATTTTATTTTAGTATGTAATTCTACCTGGTCTAGAATTTGACTCCAGAATTTTTGTATCTCTTCACATTCCCACCATAGATGTGAATACCATGCTAACAGTTATTTCTGTAGTATTTACATAACAATTCATATTTGATCCTACTCAATGTCAGACTCTATAGTATTCATTCAAAACATAATAATAAAATTATATAGATGATCCTATCCAACTCCCTGCCATGGAGGAACACACAATCAAAGCACTCCCAACATATGGCCATCCAGCTTCTGTTTGATAAACCTTCACTGGAGAAGTACACAATGCTCTGAGGAAACATCTCTTATATTCTTCCTAATATTTAAGTGATATCGCTATTCCTCTAGGATGAATACACTGGTCCATGTCTAGATCTCTGGAACAACAGAAAACAAGCTGGCTCCTTCTTCAATATGACATTTCCTAAGTCATTCACCATAGAAAATAATTCCAGATCTTTGACCATTTTTGTTATTCACTTCTGGACATGTTCCAGCACATCAATATGTCTTGTCCAGAACTAAGCACAGTATTGTAGGTGAAATGTGACCAAAGCAAAATAGAGTGCTACTATTACTTTCCTTGATCTAGACATTATAGTACAGTTAATGCTACCTAGAAACACACTGGAGTTTGGGGATTTTTTTGCTGCTACATCTCTCACACTCTATTCACAGATTACCACACAATAGTAGCTGAAATAAGTATTTCATTTTTAGAACTAAATGCTAGTTAAAAAGGTCAGCATGGTTGAAAATCTATGAGACCCATGCATCAGCATACCCTATTACCAATCTGAAGCAGAAAATAATTATTCTCATTAATTGACAACCTCTCCAACTCTCTTCCTCCACTTCTATCCCATATACATACTCAGCTTTATCTGCAATCACGATAGTATTCTTCAGGGCAGAATTCAGAAGTCATTTTTACTACTATCAACAGAATCCTTAGCCAGTGGCCATGAAGAACTGAGGTTTCTAGAAATATTTGTCCAACAAGGGACCCATCCAAGCATTGATTCTATATGCTTAATTTCTCCTCACAACTCCAGAACTACTCAGGTTTGCCCAAGGTTCAAGGTCCTCAATCCCATCACACTCACAGAGACAACTTGACATTAGATACAGCTTTCTTGGCCGCTGCTCTCAACTATTTAGCAGCAACCCCTACAAAAAAAAACCCAGAAAGGGGTTTAACCAAAAATTACAATTGGAACTTGAAGCAATTTATATACTACATCTGCTCTACAACTTTGCAAAGCCTTCTTTAAAACAGCTTTGATGCAATTTATTAAAATGAAGAAAAAATTAAAGAGGAGAGAGGTAATGAAGAATACAAAATTTTCTCTAATTACCTTTTCTTTAACTATCAATTCAGAGAAATGAAAACCTTCTCTCTTGTAAAAAGTTCTAATGATGAAGCTGCAACTTTAAACTGAGCGAACAAGCTGAGGGTCCTCCCATAAATCCAGAACAAAAACAAAGAGATGTGGCTGCTACATCCCTCTTTGGTCACCAGTGATAGGTTAGCAATTTAAAAGCATGCTAGTGACTTTGGGGCTCTTAAAAAACTTTGGTTGACATCTTGTTTTTAGTTCTGACTAGAAAAGAACAATTGGGACAATTGTGCAATACCACCAAGTCAATAGGTCTATTTTAGAAAACAGGGTATAATGTATAATCAGTATTTCACTTTTCATGTAAAGAAAGGAGATTCCAGATCCTCATAGCCAAAATTCACCAGTTAATGTATTAAAAAGATGTGGATAATTTTACGAAACAAGTCTTCATGATTTCTTACTTATGTGATTTCTGTAGTTTTTAATAAGATTCTAAAGCACAACTATCAGCCTTTTCTTATTTGACAATAACAATATTCTGGATAGGAATGCTGTAGAAAAAGCAAAACAACCAACTCCAGTTCGGCTAAGATATATGTAGCCAACTACATGATGTGTATTTATAATATTCACGATGACTACTATTACTATAGGCAATCACTCATGGCTGAATATTAATGTCTTCCAGGGGTAGAGTCTCAAACAGCATATAAATTATTCCAGTTACATGCGTCCAAAATATATTGATAAGTTGTGTGTCCCTGGTGAAAAAAAAATCCAAATTAAGTAAATTAGTATTATCTGATTTAAACAGCAGGGACTACACCCTAATGCAGCAATTATGACAACCAGATGTAAAAAAATTTGAACGATTTTATATTATGGCTTTCCTTATTGTATGTAAACTTTTGACACATGGTAGACACATGCATGAAATTATATTTCTCCTCTCCCATAACAATTTCAACACTCATTAATCATGTGGAAAATTAATAGGGCACACATTAGCAATACAAATTTTATTGTCTGTATCACTGATGCTATAAACATATTTCGAGCAATAACAAAATATTGTATGTCATAATAAAGGCATTTTTATTAGAATTAAAATGAAAAGCAGCTGAATGGGGAGTCGAGGAAAAGAAACCTAAACCTGCTTGTTTGCTCACATTTAATAATGCTCAGTAGGCCAGTACTCTAAGCTGCCAGACTTCTTGGCTTCTAGAAAAATTCAAACTCAAGGTATGGAGCTAACCAATATTCTTAATGGTATGGAAAAATCAGCCTGTGGTTGAATTACATTTAGCTCATGAAAGCTGCTGCAAATATACTGTATTTTCCAATGCCAATGAAATATGTGACAGCCAGCAAGTTCTTCTTGAAGGGAAAAAAACCCAGGGTCCAAAATGTTTAGAAATGCTGCTTGTTGTTGTGTGCCTTCAAGTGGCATTGTGACTCTGAGTCAAACCTATCAAGGAGGTTTCTTGGCAACATTTGTTTAAAAGGGGTTTGCCTTCCCCTGAAGCGGACAGAACGTGAGTTACATTTGCATGAAATAGAAATTCCACTTTAAAACAGCTGTCCTTTTTTATCCACCCTCCTTCAACCCCTCCCTCCTTTATCTTTCTGTCTTTGGACAAAAGGTCACACACACACACACACAACTTGATATAATTTTTAAAATCTTGGGAGTTTTGAAGTCAGGGACAGTCCTGCCATGTCTCCGATCTGAAATACTTAGCTGTAGGCAGAACCTTGAGATGTGGTATTAGACTGCTGTTTTAAAATGCGCAGTGCAGTGGTTTTAGAGAGCTGAGAGATAAAGTGTTATTGGCAATCTTTAGCTTCCTGGTGAGGTCTGGACTGACTGCTGTTTTAAAATAAAGAAAATACTAAGATGTATTAATGCATTAAGGCTTGAAAGTGAAAAAATTCCCAGATTTGAAAAATATTTTTGTAAACTTATATCAGGAGCATCATCCCATCAATATCACATAATTCAAATAATAACTTCTGAAGGATATTATGGCAAACTCTCGTTTATCAGTTTACAATGTCATCTTAATCTTTTTTTAAAAAAAGAAATAGAAGTCCTGGCAATTATACTCACAATTATTGCAACAGTACTTTCTACTGCTCTACCACTCAAGACAGACAGACAGATACACAGATAGATAGACAGATAGATAGATAGAGCACAATTTGTGCAAACACTCTAAAGATATAACAAATCAAAGGCACAAAAAGGAATGGCTGCTTACCTGTAACCGTGTTTCTCTGAGTGGGCATCTGTGAAATTGTGCAATTATTACCATATGTGCAATTTCACAGAGACCACAAAGAGGGATCAGCATTAATGTAAACTTGCAAAGGCTTCCCCAAAGACTAAATGGGGTGGCTGCTACATCAGATAGCAGGAGCAAACCCAAAATTACAGTTGGGTTTTCTGATTGAGAGCTCAGTTGCTGGGTTTTCTTATTAAAAAGTTAGTTGCCCAATCTGAAAGTGTGGGAATGAGGCTGAGAGTCTGATGAAGCAAATATATTGGCTGTTTTCTTGGTTCCAAATGGAAACAGTGAACTAACTCCATACCAAACCCTCCACCGTCCAGGAGTTTACATTTCATATTTTCATCAACATTAGACTTTGGGTTGGCCGTTAAGTTTGCCTACGCATCGGTGTTTATGGAAAGCATGTCCAGTCTTTTCTCTGTGCCCATTTCGCACTAAACAAGGCACTAATTTTAACACTACTGATTGCAATGTCATGGCACTTCGTTGGTGTGGACTCTTCCCAAACCCAATATACATTTTTGAATGGTTTCTCCTCTTAATGAATCTGAAGAAATCAGAAAGCACTAAAAACTTTAGGTTTTCTTTAAAGGAATCCCATGCTGAAATAAAATAAACCAAGTGTAAGGAATGCATGATCCATTTAGAACCAACTTCACCACAATTTAAACAACTGCTTGACCAAATAATGGTCTGGGTGAAATCTACACACCGGTAGAATTATAACACACTTTAATATCTTTGTCTTCGTCATTTTGTTGTACCCTGTGCTCATTTTGTATTGCCTCCTTTTCATGTATTTTAATGTATTTTATTTTATCTGTTATTTTACGATTGTATGTTGTATTTGTTTTGCTTTGCTGTAACTGTTGGGTTCGGCCTCATGTTAGCCGCCCTGAGTCCCCTTTGGGGAGATGGAGGCGGGGTATAAATAGTTATTATTATTATTGATAATAATAATAATATTTACTGTCAAACTCCTTGATTAGATTGGTTTTAAAGGAATAACTGGACAGTCTAACCCCCCACTACCAGCGAGTCATCCCCTTTGCCCTATGAATATAACCAGTTGGTTAAGCATCTTAAAAACTTTGGAGAACTTAGGATGCAACTGAACATCCTGCAATCCCAACTCCAACATCGTCGGGATGAGATTCACACCGGTAATACTATAGAACCTCCAGCTGATTTTCTGCTATGGGAGCCCCAGAGCTAGACTGGGATCAGTCATGGGACTTCCTTGGGGAGAAGCTCACAGAGAGAACACCCATGCCCATGCATTACCAGCCAATAGAGTTGCGGGTGAAGCTGACGGAGGAGAGACTGACGACCCCAAGGGTCATCAATGCCCATGGTCTACAAAGAGAGGCTGCAGGCAGACCAGCCAACAGCCAATGGTGGAGTGCCTTTGCATGGAGGAAGGTCTCCTGGATATCTCGGAGATTCTGGGCTGCCCAGGGGAATCTCGTGGCCGGCGACACTGCCTTTCGCTGGCAGAACGCCAGGCACTGGAAAAGGCACCCAAGATGGTAGATGGCCTTGAAGATGCAATAAGAGAGCAAGCATCTTTGTCACCTCTACAATCGAGCTGGAAGCGACAAGCGCGCAGGCGCCGCAAAAGCCAGAAGTTGAAGAAAGCGGCTTCCTGCCTCCTCGCTGGGAACCAAGATGTTCCTCCCCCTCTAAGGGAGGGAATACAAGTGGATGCCTGGATGCCGCCGAAGCCTGGTGCTTCTGATCAAAGCGGCCTAATGTGAGAGAGCAGCTGCCAAAGAGACTTACAAGAACAACAAGCTGTAGAACTGGGAAAAGCCGCTCCTCGACCCCAGGGCACCCAGGGTGGCCGAAGGAGAGAGAGAAGCAGGACTGAGTCAAGCTCGGGCTCTGGAGATATGGGCAAAGATGCAGCGATGGGAAATGGTAGGCCCCCGAGGCGTAGGGCAGAGGAAATTTAAGTCCAGAACTTTTTGGGGTGTAGGTTTTGGTAGCTGGAGAAGATCTGCAGCAGCAGCCCCCTCCCAAAAATTGGAATATGGTCTCCCGGGTGGTCCCTCCTTTGTGAATGGGGAGGAGAGAGGGCCCTCCCAAGCTATCAGGGACTGGGACTCAAATGCTCGACCTAGGGTCATAAGGGAGAGAGCATCTCCCCAGTTCACCCTTATAAGTGACTCAAACTCTGTGAAGGTGGAGGAAAGAGTGCCCTCCCAAGTTATTGGTGATAGGAACTCTCCTAAAGACTCTACTGGAGAGACTATTTTTGGGCCTGTCAGGCCGTCACTACGCCTCCAATGCTGGCCGGGTGAGCCAGCTTTTATGCCGGCCCCACACCATCCAGTTGGCCCTGTCCATGACCACACTCCATCGGGTTTTATTCTGCCCCTCTCTCTAGGGACCGGGTGAACCCTGGTATCTAGTAGATGACTCCTATAGTTTTTTTGTTATTGTTTGTGATGTGCAGAGTTGTTTACTGTTAACCGCATTATTCTGTTGTAAACCGCTCCAAGCCTTCGGGGAGTGGCAGTATATAAACTCGAATAATAAATGAGTGATAAAAGGTTTTTATCCCAGTTGATGATTCAATTGTTTATTTGAAAAATGAGAGGCATGATGCAGGCTATTTTTAAATCCTCAAAGATCCCAATAAATCCCTAGCTGTTATGTTTCAGAATCTTTCCTTAGAGTACTCTCATTTTAATGTATCTAAAATGTAGACACTTCCATATGATACAACCTGGTAATCTAGAATGGGCAGAAATCCATGACAAAGATTTCCCACCAAGAAAATGGGACAAGTCAAACCATCTCTGATCCCAAAGTAATTAGTAAAATATTTTACAGGACTGAAGCCAATATCAGAAATCCACCATGCAATAAAACATATAAACACGGACAACTGCTGAGCAAAGTATTATGATGGAGGCTACCCAGAACAAACTCAAATATTTGTACTGAGTCGAAGAAAGAAAGGAAAGGAAAAGAAAGAAAGACTTTGGCAGCTGACATAGCTCTACAGAAAGAAAGAATCCTACCACTTCTATAAAGACAAATATGAAATGTTCTAAGAAAATAAAAACTATTTTCTAGCTTAAGATGTCATGTGCTCTTAATTAAAATGGCAATGCTAAAATTGTCTCCACACAATATAAGCTCTTCTTAGGGATTTTTCATACAATATCTGAACGTATGTTCCTTCAAAACATCTGTCAACTTGTGGTGGTCTCATAAGTGTCATGGCATATTCTTAGGCAAGGGATACTCAGAAGTGGTGTTGTCAGTTCCTTCCTCTGAAATATAGCCCACAGCCTTCAAACAATGCTGTATTATATATGCACAGTATTACATAAAATTGCACATGAAGTTCCAGTCTAGACTTTTTAAACTAAAGGCTCATCTACATTGGCCCCAAATGGACCACTGATTGTTCCCACATTCGCAGCAGATTCTGTGGAGGAACACAGGTCTGTTTGCTTGGTTTTTTTTGCTTTAAAACAACTTTGCTCTACTTTGGGAAAAGGTCAGGGGATATTCCAGAGTTTACAGGAAGCTCCAGAGTATTCCATGGCTTCTGGACAGACTGCATAGTGGGATTCGGTCTGATTTGAACTGATGGTGCTGGTGTCTAGAGTGGGCACCAGCACCATCTCCATTTCTCTGTACTTATGGGATGTTGGACTTAAGTCTGTTGGACTTAGCTCCAACAGACAAGAGTTCTTTCTCCCACCCTGGACTTTCCACATATATATAAACCCAAATTTCCTAGTTTCCAACAGACCTCACAACCTCTGAGGATGCCTGCCATAGATGCAGGTGAAACGTCAGGAGAGAATCCTTCTAGAATATGGCCATACAGCCCGAAAAACCTACATCAACCCAGTGATTCCGGCCATGAAAGCCTTCAACAATACAATTTTGCCTATGTTGCTTCAGCTCCTACTCTGTCTGATCTCCTGGCTGTTCTAGGCTCCACTGCTACCGTAATATTAGAATGAGGCTTCTGTGTGCCCAGCAAGAAAGAGGAGAGATTGCCCTCTCCTTGTTGATGGCCATGCAGGTGCCCCATTCTGACATCGACAATCAACTGGGAGTAAAACCACAAGTTTTCAGAGAGACGAAGAAAGGCTAAGGAGAACTTGGGAAAAACTGAACTGTATCTTCTTAAACACCAGTCAAACCTGGATGTGCCCAGAACTCAAGATGAGAGATTATACAGGTGAGAAATCTGGTTCTTATTTAGACTCCTATACTTATTGGAATCTAAGATGAATAAAAGCTGGCCCCATTGCAGAGATCAACCAATTATCTTGTCTAATTGTGTTAGATTCTACATTTCAGATACTAGTGGTTGGGCCAGATAATCAGGATTTTTTTTAGTGGCTCGATCCATTTTTTTCATAGCCCAAGCAATACATCAAAAGAGTTGCTTAGTTGAAAATAAAGTGGTTATTATTAGACATGCCCAAATAATAACTATTTGGATACAAAGCACAGGGTGTGTAGTTTATTCAAGTTGCAAAGTGGGGTGCTAAATGTAGTAAGTACTCTAGGGGGCACTCTTGAACTGTAACAGAATAAATTTGTCACACCAGGACAAAAGTGTCATGGGACCCACCTGAACGGCCCCAATGCAAGTATTGTAATTATCCTGAAAATCAGAATAACAAGATGGTTCTGTGGTTCAGGAAGTAGTACTTAATAGTGATAAATTCATTGCTAACCATGAATGTCTACTTGCTTTGTTGCAATGGTCTCTTCCCAGCATATCACAACAAAACATCCTTATTATTATTCATACATCTCATAATCTGTTTATATTGCTCCTCCCTTGTATTCACATTTACTAACTTAGCAATGAAATTATCAAAAGAGATTCAGTTAGAAAGGTTTGGGGCAGTTTAACATGTAGTGCACAGTATCTTCCACCTGACACTGATTACAGATACAAAGTCTGCTTTTTAATGGCACATTATGGAAATGACCATCTAACACTGCAGTGGGCATTGCTTGGAATCGCAGTTCAATGAAGGCATTTCTTAAGGAAGATGACTTAAGTTTAATAAGATATCTGGTTCTAAAATGTTCGAATTTCAACAAGAGGAACGAACCATGGGGAGAATTTTGTGTTCCTGATTTAATGCAGATCCCTTCTCAAATCAGTCCAAAATAGCCAATCTCTTAATTGCCTCTTATCTATATCCAAGGCAATAGATAACTTGGAGAGGTTATAGTTATGTAGGAGATTTTCTAAACTTGTTTTCCAATGTTGGTGGTTATTTATTTCCAAGTATCACAAAGCTGGAAGACGGTTACTTGGTAGAGTGGCAATTTTTTTAAGTATCTTAATTGGGCACAATCTACTTTTGTCTTGACTGAATTCAGATTCAGTTCGCAGAAATGCTGCAGGAGTTCCAGTTGGGAGAGAATAAAGTTTTCGGAGGAACTTGTTCTGTAATATTTCCAAGGTTTTACAAGTGTTATTATCGAGGCTCCAGATTTCTGCACCATATATCATCTGTACCAACATTTTGCTACTGAAGATTTTTAGAGCAGGTTCAATTGGCTGACCACCCCGACTATGGAAAAAATGTAGAAATTGTTCAGCTCTTGCTAGGACACTCAAATAATTATGTAACATATAAAGTGGCCCTCTTTGCTTTGTGTGCAGAAAAGATCAGAAAGAGAGAGCTAGATAAAATTGCCATCAAGTGCTATGAAGATTCAAAGGTCTAATTATTCCCCCGGTAATGACAGTGTTCCCTCACTTATCGTGGGGGTTCTGTTCCAGGACCACCACCCCACAATAAGTGAAAATCCACGAAGTAGGGACTGCTCCCTCCCTACTTTCTCCCTCTCCCACACTCACTCCGGCTGCTGCTGTTGCAAGTCTCCGGAGCAGATAGTCCTGGCGAAGGAGGCCCCTCATTGCTGCTTGGATCTATGCCGCCTCCACTGCCCACTGAAGGGAACCCACGGAGGGAAGAAGCGCTGCTCCAGAAAGGCAGGCTGCAACCTTCGGAGGGTGGCGGAGGTGACATATGCCCAGGCGGTGCCAAGGGGCCTCCTCCGCCAGGACTATCTGCTCCGGAGACTTCTGCAGCAGCCGCAGCAGCCAAAGGGAAGAAGAGCCACCCACAGAAGGTCCTGGCGGAGGAGGCCTCTCATTACCACTTGGGCCTATGCTGCCTCCGCCGCATGCCGAAGGCTGCAGCCTGCCTTTCTGGAGCGGCTCTTCTTCCCTCTGGGGGCTCCCTTCAGTGGGCAGTGGAGGCGGCATAGGCCTAAGCGGCAGTGAGAGGCCTCCTTCGCCGGGAGGGAAGAAGACTGCTCGGAGGGAAGAGCCCCTGGAGGGAAGAAGAACCGCTCCAGAAAGGCAGGCTTTAGCCTTTGGCGGGCGGTGGAGGCAGCATAGGCCCAGGCGGTGACGAGGCGCATCCTCCACGACTCTGTGCTCTGGAGACTTCTGCAGCAGCCGCAATGTCTTCCTTAAGCGGATCTTCTTCCCTCCGGCTGCTGCTGCTCCAGCAATCTCTGGAGTGGATAGTCCCGGCGGAGCAGGCCCCTCATCGCCACCTGGGCCGGGACCTGTTGGCAGGAAGGGAAGTGCAGAGGAAGAGGGCCACCGCTGGCAGCCCAGCCTTGCGAGGTCTCCCAAATTTGGATCCAGGCCATGTGGGGATCCATCCAGTGTTCCCTCACTACTTCTACTTTATATTTTAAATTAATTTTTTAAAGCCGCAAAACAGCAAGTCCGCAAAAAGTGAACCGCGAAGTAGCGAGGGAACACTGTATTGATAATTCACCTTATTTTTTGCTCTTTGTGTGAACATGAAGCTGGCCTTTGTTATCTTTTGCTTCCTGTTTGCTTTGAGGGTATTATTCTGAGTACCCTGTACCTGTATCTTTTTGTCATGGTTTTGGGCTTGTACAATAAACTATCTGATTGTAGAAAGGTATTGTCCTAATGAAGTGATACAATGCTTAAGCTTTTTCTGCTGTGTGATAATCTCTTTCACACTACAGCTACACTATTTTATTCCAATTTTAACTGCTATGCTTCATTGTGTTGGATCTGAGGATTTGTGTTTTCATGATATATATTCCAATATTCTCTGCCGGGGAGCTCTTATCATGCACCAAATTACAAACCTGAGGATTCAGGAAGATGCAGCCATGGCAGTTCAGGCTGTAAATATGTAGTATGAAAGAGATATAGAATACAGGCCATTGAATACACGGCTGAATACACTCATCTGGTGCAACCAACAAGGAGATTCAACTGCACTTTTTTCTCACACAGAATTATTGTTGCTTGCTTTATCAACAGTCATCTGTCAAGATATTATTGCAGCATATCCAGAGCTTTCAAACATATTAGGAACAGCTTAAAAAACCTGAATATCATGCTGTTTTGAAGATTCAGAATACCATGACAATGAAAACTACTACTACTTTAATATATCTTCCCTTTCTTCTTAGGATTAGTATTCTAAAGTAACCATTCTAAGGTCTGCATGGCATTCTGGAAGCATATTTCCTATTTGACCATGTAAAGTGAGCACACCCTAAGGGTAAAAATAAAATCTGTCTCGTGTGGAAATTGGGATGAAACTTGAGCAACACAGCTACCTTTTTACAGTTTACAGCCTAGGACAGAATAATAAGGCCAGTGTGAGAGGAAGAGTCCAAATCTAAATTCTCCACTTGCTACAATTTTTATAGGCTCTTCCTTTGGTATTTACATTTCCTTGAATATTGTCAATTTAGAGGTATTAGGTTACCTAAGTTCCATGGATTCTTCCCTCATCCAGAAGTATCAGCATTCAGAAAACAAAATTCCAGCTGTCAGAAATAAATGTAAATTATGCTGAGGGATTCTAGTTTACTCAATATTGAAAATGAAGATCCTGGAGTAAAAGGATGCAAAGATTCACTTAAAAAAGATCATGTGTATGTCTGAATAAACCACAATCCCATGTGACAACTCTTTGTTCGCAGGATCTACTTTTCCACATTGTATCTGTTTAGTTTAAAATAGTGAAGGTCCATTAGTTTTCAAAGTTTGGAGTGCCAGATCGACTACTTGGTAATCTTCGCGAATACTACAGAATTAAGTAACTTGTATTGTGCCAGTTGGGTTGTTGTAGGTTTTTCGGGCTGTATGGCCATCTTCTAGATTAGAACATGGCCATACAGCCTGAAAAACCTACAACAACACAGTGATACTGGCCATGAAAGCCTTCGACAATACATTGTGCCAGTTGTTGGACACAAAAACATTTTCCATTAGCCACTATGCTTTATCTTCATAAAGGTAATATCTTGTCGCGGGGGAGAAGCTTGCTTACCCTAATGAAGTTGTGAGCTATGCTGGCGGTAGGGCCTCCCATGCCAGATAGGTCACAACCAAAGGGTCTGACAAAGAGCGTCAATGGGTAGGATGGGCTCTCTAGCCTTTTGGCAACCACCCTAAGAGAAGGAAAACTCTAATTTCAAACCCGGGCAGATGTTGCTCGTCTAACTCTGCAAGGTTAACCATCTAGAGAAGGGAACACAAATCAAACCTACGAACTGAGGACCTCGCTGCCACCATCCTAAGCTTGCTAGGCCCCGGCAGATGAACCTTTGGTTTAAAGGGTGAGGCCAGTTCTGTGCATGCTGCGCTCCACCAGAAAAATCCATTGCACAGGCTTGAAGGACACATCCAACCTCCTTAGTCATCAATGCGCTTGTAGAGGGCGTAGGATGAGTCCTTCCTAAGAATCTTTGTTCGCGAAGTAATGTCAGAGATTATCTTATCTAAATAAATAAATAAATAAGCAAGACCCCCTCCATTGTCTCTGGTTTGGTGCCACTTTTGGCTTTTTTGAATGCCTGGATGGGGAAATGGTGGGGATTATGACTAGAGATGGTTGACCTCCTGAGGCAGAATTGGTGTTTCCCTTCTCCACAGAATGATCCTCAATTTATCAATGGATTATATCCCTAATTTTGGCTCCCAAACCTGCCCTCAACTTATACATTAGTATATATGGCACTTAGGAGGGTATAGTATTCTGAATAATCTTCTTCACGTTGTTGCTAATGCTCTAAGGCAGTAGTTCTCAACCTGTGGGTCCCAAGATGTTTTGGCCTTCAACTCCCAGAAATCCTAACAGCTGGAATTTTGGGGAGTTGTAGGCAAAAACATCTGGGGATCCACAGGTTGAGAACTGCTGCTCTAAGGAAAGGTTCTGGCATTCAGTACAGGATTTTTTTTGGCTTAGATCTGGCAAGTCATGGCTCAGCTTAAGACATTTTAAATTCTGAAATACAATGAGAGCAAATTAGAGATAATGTAGGCAAAAAGGGGGGGGGATACATTTCTTTCAAAGCCTGTGTTGTTGTTGTTTTAAAAAACAACATTGCGTTGTGGATTTCTTTCTTTTAGAATGAGAAGTAAAATGCTTAAGCTAAGGTGATTAATTTATTTACTCTCTAAAATCATTTTTTTCTGTAATTGCAATGAGATCACAGCCTTGGTTTCTTTAAGTTCATTTTATGGGAATTAGTCCTTTATGCTTGGCACTGCAGAGGACTAGAGTAGACAAAACAGTTTTCTTTTTTAAACTTAATGTTGATGATTTCTTCTATCTGTTGTTTTTCTGCCTGCTCCTCCTAAATGGGCAAACCCAAAGAAATTCCTTACAGTTCATGACGGTTTATACAAAACTTAAACACATTTGATGTTATTTTCAAACTGTAAAAATGTTGATATCCCCTCATCCCCCCCCCCCCTAAAATCCCCTCTTTTTTAAGAAAAAAATATCTCCTGGGTTTAAAAAAAAATGTCCAGGAATATTATATCTCTAGAATACATGCATGAAATAAAAGGACAAAAATCCATCGAAACTTATGTATGTTCCATTGATTAAACTGGTTTGTTCTAATTGGAAGTAGCAATTAGATTTACATGTAGTTGATGATTTTTGTTTTCTCTTAAGCAGAAAACTACAGATATCAACTCTGTTTATATAACAGGACATGATGATAAAGATCTAACAGTGATTCCCACACCTTGGTCTTCCAAAATATTCGTGAATGTTGGCCAAGCTAGCTGGGACTTCTGGAAGTGGAGATCCAAAATGCCTGGAAGACCAATGTTTGGGAATCACTTAGCTAACGGATTATACAACTATCAGGCTTCATAGTAGTGGTTCTCAACCTATGGGTCCCCAGATGTTTTGGCCTTCAACTCCCAGAAATCTTAACAGCTGGTAAACTGGTTGGGATTTCTGGGTGTTGTAGGCCAAAACACCTGGGGACCCACAGGTTGAGAACCACTACTATGAAGTCTGATTGTTGTTTGGTCCACTAGCTAAGTGATTGAGAACCACTGATATAGGGGAATATCTCAACTTATTATTTTATTTTGCAGGATTGGAAACAATTCTCAGTACCACCCAATGCAACTGAAAAGTTTTTTGCCATAGAGGGAAAAGGAACCTCTGCTTAGCAAGAAATATATGATTATTTTGGAGTATTCTTAGAGTTCTAGAACAGAATTCAAATGAGTGGAACATATTTTTTATAGAGACATCTTTCCAGATATTTAAATAGGAAGATCCCATTTAACTTCTCAGACATTAGGATATGCATAGAAAGATCAGAAATAGGTTTAGCAACAACAACTCTAGTAGAAAAAATGCAAAGTGGATGAGCAAGTGAAATCCTTAAAACGAATTCTGACAAATCAAGATGTCAATCTTGCTGACACAGAATACCTGGCTTTTAGGCCGACCAGCATATGCCAAACAATTTTGAAACAACATGAACTGCCAATCTGGAATTAATAAAGTCAAATATACAAAATAGGCTCTTTTTCCCATCTCCATATTCTCTATTCAGCTTTCCCTCTTTTAGCCTCTTTATTCTTGGCCATTTTCTCCTTTGGGTACTTTCACAGAGCCAACATTGGCTCCAGGCCCAGGATTCGCTTTGTGCCAAATGTATTCCATAAACATGCATCAAGATGGCAATTGGACAGTAGGGCGATGGCAAAGTTCATAATAGGACTTTCCAGTAAATCATATGCTGTTTCCTCCCTTTCCTCCTTATCCCTTAAGCTCTTTTTCTTGACCCATTTTTCTGTTTTGGACATTATTTGTTTGGACTAATAACTTCAGATTTTAATATTCTCTTTTACATATTCTCCAGAAAATTCAATTAGTTCTAAATTTGGGGTCTTTTCCAAGTGAAGCAATGCATTCTTCAACGCTCCCAAAGGTTAACAAACACAAAACAGTAACTCAACTTCTTGTAGTCATATACATCTAGAAAGAAGAAGAGGAAAAACTTTCATGGGGGAATTTTCAAGGATCAGATCTTTCTAATCAGTTAGAACATCCAATTCGTATAAGCCTCACTGATCCCCATAAATCCCATTTCTGAGATTTCACTTATCAATGTTTGGGGGAAACGGTATCTCGAGGAAGCTGGGAAGTCCTCCAGGCAATTATATAGTATGCTTCCCCAAAATGTTATCACAGTCACTCTGGAGGGTCTAGCAAATTCCTAGAGGGGATAACTATCTAGGAATTTCTAGGTCCTCCAGAGCAACCCTATGCTGGAATCAAAATCGGGGTATTTAATGGTGTTTGTTAATGTTCACAGTTCCCGTGAATAGCTGTTATCTGGCCAGACCCAAAAATCTCAAGGGATACGAGCTGGGGTAGTGGTATCAACACACAGTGGTAAAGGTAGCACAAAATAAATCAATAGTGCAGTATATAGATAAGTAAATTCATATAATATTAAACATCCAATATTGAAATGTCAAAACATCAGACCGCGGGTGCATACAATACCATGAATCAGTGATCTTGGGTTAATGAGTAGGAGTCCATGAGTCTCCCGAGATCGGGATCAAAATGTTCAATAGAGTTCCATATAGAATTCAATATAGTTCTGCATCAATTAACCCATTAGGCAACAGTCCCAAAATCCATATAGTCTATTGGTTCGTAGTGAGTAAGATCACTGCTAAAACAGTCCATAGAGTGACACTATCAAGGGCTGTGCACTCGGCAAGTTAATTGAGCCGGAACTATATTGAATTCTATATGGAACTCTATTGAACATTTTGATCCCGATCTCAAGAGACTCATGGACTCCTACTCATTAACCCAGGATCACTGATTCATGGTATTGTATGCACTCGCGGTCTGATGTTTTGATATTTCAATATTGGATGTTTAATATTATATGAATTTACTTATCTATATACTGCATTATTGATTTATTTTTGTGCTACCTTTCCCACTGTGTGCAGAAACAAATCTCCACAGATAAGGGAATATGACAGAATGTAAAGAAAAACCGAGAAGAGAAACATGTGACAGACTGTCCCACAATGTATCTTCAACTCCAAGAAAAAAAGATAAACAACATACATGCTCGTGACTTTTTGATTTTCTCAATTTTGTTGGAGTGCCACTAGAAATTGCTACTAAGATCAGAAGAGTACAATCTCCATCTCCTGAAAGGTAACTCACACTCAAAATGAAATGCTTAAGTAACAAAAGATTCTAAAGCACCCAACTCACAATTCTCTATGTACAGTGTCATTCTTTGAGAACAATGGATGTGTACCAATACACATTAATAACACAGTCCAACAATTACAGTACTGATTATTTACTAATAGTATCACAGGATTGTGAAATCTGTGTCTTTTGCATCATGTTTTGCTGCTTTTCATAGACATTAGAAGGGGCACCAAAGTTGATCTAGTTCAATCCATGTTTAGGAATCTCTGACAGATCTTCATTCAACTCCTTCCAGTGGAAGCAAATTCCAAGTAGTTTGTTTCAGTGTCAAACAGCTTTTAACTACCAGTAAGTTCTTCTTTACTGAAACATCCAGTCTCATAATTCGAATTGAACAGTTTGTGTCAAAGAACAAACTTGCTTCATCTTCCACATAATATTCCTTCAACATTTGAAGAAGTTATATGGAAGATGGAGCCAGTTTGTACCCAAATCAGTAATATTTTAATAGATTAATAATGATTTGCATGCATTCCTCACACAATACCATTGATTAATCAAGCAAAACAACATTCAGTTTTCAGGGGAAAGTCATAGTTAGTATTAATTTAATTCTAAAGTTAAAAAAAAATACCTGAGTCCCAATAGTCTCCTGGAAGCATCGCCCAAGCTGAGTTTTAGCAGAAATAGGAAATACATGAGAAATAGGTTGCTGATGGGAATAGGTTGAATGTATTTTCTGGGTCTTCTGAAATGGCAAGCTCTGATAAGAAACCTGGGTATGTCCTGACTGGGATGGCTTTGGCTTTACTTTCTGTCCTGCTGAAGTGCTGTCAATTCTTGAAACTTGATGAAACTGCACTGAAGCTTCAGGGGGATGTTTCACATGTATATTGACGAAGTTTGGTGGAAATTTCACTGGAAAAAGAAGCCAAAAGGGAAATAATAAAGAAAGTGCTTAACAAAAACTTTTGTTAAGTTAACAACATAAAATATTTTAACTGCTTACATTAATTTTCAAAGTAATATACCGTTAACTTCCAAATTTTGGGCAATGATGATGGGATAGCATGAGTTCATAGATCAATTTTTTAAAGGTAAAGGTTTCGCCTTGACATTAAGTCTAGTCGAGTCAAACTCTGGAGGGTGCTGGTTATCTTCATTTCTAAGCCAAAGAGCTGGCATTGTCCATAGACACCTCTTATGCCATGTGGTCAGCATGACTGCAGGGAGCACCGTTACCTTCCTGCCGAAGCGGTACCTATTGATCTACTCACAGTTAAATGTTTTTGAACTGCTAGGTTGGCAAAAGCTGGGGCTAGCAACAGCTCATCCCATCCCACGGATTTGAATCACCAACCTTCCAGTCAGGAAGTTCTGCAGCTTAGCGGTTTAACTGTGCCACCGTGGCCCTATAGATCAATTTTTAATAAACCAGAATACATATGAAGAGGAATGTGCATAGCTCGTTTCTTACTCCTTTCCTTGAGTGAACAAACAAACCAGGAAAGGGAAAGTGTCATGAAGTCCAGAATCTGGACTATGAATTAGTCAGCTTGCATAAGAGACCAAGAATGGTGTAGAAAGGAAGGGGATTGAGTGTTGGACACAGAGAGATCAGGAGTCAAATCCTCACCTGGCCAAAAAGCCACTGAGCGATCTTGTTCAAGTTAATAATCATTCAGCCTCAGAAGAAAGCAATATCAACCCTCCTCTGAACAAATCTTTTGAAGGAAAGTCTATAACAGGTTCATCTTGGGGTCAACATGAGTTGGAAATTATTTTAAAGTACACAACAGCAGTGCATATTAATACAAACACCCCACCATGATTTAAAACCAACTTTAAACCAAAGTCTGCTGTTGATTTATGAACCTGGGTTCCATAACCATAATCTCAAGAGCCACATGAAACTATTCCTTACAGGCTTGTTTATGAATATTTCACATGAAAGAAGGAGAAAACGTTAATATGTACAAATATGATGTTGATTCACAATCTAGTGTGTTTTTGGTATTAAGTGATAAAGCTAATGGAGTCTGTGTGCGTATACACTCCATGCATATATTGAGTGAAATAGCAGAAGACAGTCAGGTACAGACTATAATCAGAATTATAAATAAAAACAGAACACATTTTTCATTTAAGGTACTGTATATCTAGCCTGGTGGAATTAGGGTTCTGGTTTTAAAACCACAATTTGAGACGCAGTCCCATAATTTATTAAACCACATGAAGATTTGCAATTCAGCTGATTTTGGTGTTTAAGTAGAAGCATAAGCATATGACCGCCTTCAAACTGAGTTAAAATGATGCCTGCTCTAATGCCCAATCAAGTTCAGTAATGAATACTCCAGACGTTCTGCTGTACTTAAATATATTTGTCTGTCACAGAATCAACCCCACTGGCAGAGTTCATTGAATAATAAGCCTGTTATATAGATATTAGTTTAGGAGCAGCACATATCTGAAGGTTTGGCTTGCTCATGAACTTCACAGAAGCATTTGGTTGGATATTAAGAAGACAAAAATAATGACTACGGACGATTTATGTGCCTTTAAAAACCAGGCAATGAAGAAACAAAAATAGTTCAAGGTTTCCTATATTGGCTCAGATGCGAAACAAAATATAGTCAAGAAATCAGACACAACTAAGACTTGGAAATGCAGCTATGAAAGAACTAGATAAAGTCATTGGGTGTAAAGACATATGATTAAATATCAAAATCAGAATACTGCGTATGGCTGTGAAAGCTGACTGGTGAGGAAAGGTGACAAGAATAAAATGAACCCATTTGAAATGTGGTGCTATCTCAGTGTTTCCCAACCTTTTTGAGCCGTGGCACACTTTTAACATTAAAAAAATCCGGGGGCACACCACTAACCAAAATGACACAAAATGACACTCTTACACAGTAAAGAAGGGCTGGGGGATGGTGGCCTGCTGGGAGCTGCTGCTGGGAGTGCTGAAGCTGAGGGAGGGGGAGGAGCCAGGCCGTGCCATGCCCCACCCCCTCCCCTGACTTCCTCCTCCATGCGGCTTCAGCGAGCGAGGGGCGGGAGTCATGGCGGATTGGAGGCTGGCTGGGGAAACGGCCGAAGGAGGCGGCGCCCTTCTTTTTTTTCTTCGCCGCCGCCCGGCCCTTCCTCCCCCTCCCCCAAGCAGCAGGTGTTCAGCAGGAGGAGGGGGATGGATGGGGGCAGAGAGCTTTTCTCGCAGCACAGCAGGAGGTCCTTCACGGCACACTACTGTGCCCCGTCACAGCGGTTGGGAAACACTGTTTCTATCTCATGATCTCTTCTCTTTCTCTTGCACCCCACTGCTGGATTCCTATCTGACAGTAAAGATATTGACAAGGTAAGCAGTATCTAATTGATGAATACTATGACCTGGAAGAGAAGGAATTTTCTGAATAGAGAGAAGTCAACTTCATTCTGAAAATGAGAAGGTTTTGGGTGGTTTTTTTTGCTTCAGAAAAAAATCTTATCAAACAACCTTTCAGTAACATATTCTTAGAATTTAAACCATCTAAGGAAAACATAGCATCATGTCATTCCAACAGGCAATGAATTCCAGCTATGTAGACAGATGTTATGACCACTTCTACTAGTCTGGTGGCCAGAGTTAAAAAGTAAAACTACAGCCGATAGGGAAATCAGGCCATAAAGAGAGGAAGAGAAAATGTTTACCTTTTACGCCTTGCTGCCCAGGCATCGTCAGTGGTAAAGTATGCGTGGAATGGATGACATGCGATCCCACGGACTTGCTTGCTTGCTGTGGGTGATGATAAAGTTTTGGAGCAGCACCGCTTTGCACAGGGATCTGGCAAAGCTTCCCAGTGAAGTTAGGAGGGCACTGGCACTTATCTCTTGAACTACATTGGCCTCCATTCATGCACGGAAGGTGGCAAATAACTAGAAGACAAGCAAAAATAACAAGAGAGATTGGCATTAATTCATCCTTGGTCACATTTTCATAGCAGCGTCTCTTATTTAATCAACAGATTTTATTCCTGATGGCAGGGATGCTCTTCTTTGTGTGACTTTTTACCATTACCTGAGTGCAGTTTTTTAAATCAAAACATAATCATTTCAGTCCTTGGCATATGCACAGAGAGCAACAATCCAATATAGCTAGATATACACTTGACATCCCTAGACTCCAGGGCTAAGTATGCATATTTTGAAGTCTAAATGACAAGGGAAAAAACCACAGCATGAACATAAGCTAAGCCTAGGCAGACTATTATATCCTACATTTTACCCAATGCCTATAAAAGCTGCCAATTTAAGATACAAGTGGTAAATCTCAACAAATAAACAATTAAACAAAAAATAGCCAAGCAAGTCCACCGGAAAGTGTGAGGTTTGCTGCTGAACAATAACCTGTGTTTCACATCAGTTCCATTTTTTGAAAATCCCCATTTCAGCTATCATTTAGCCCGATAAAGCATTCTGGAGAAATCAAAGGTTTACATCCTTTTATGACAGCTTGGTTGGTCCAGGTAAGATTATTGACCAGCCCATGGATTTTGTAATAAAGCCTTGTATATCACTTGCACTAAAAATATTTAGAAACTGTTATTGAGTAATACTACTTTAAGAGTTACAGCTTTTTCATACAGAGACCTGGATTTAAAAAAATTCTGGTGAAGTATTTATGGGCTGCAGTGCTGTAAACCTGAATAATGTACTAGAATTCTCTAGAAGAAAATTCTAAGCACCTCACCAAACTACAAATTCCAAAATTCCATGGCATTGAATGATTATAACTGTATTATGTAATTAAACTCCTTGTTTTCTTCAGATACACTTGTTTGCTTCAGAGATATTGACAAGCTGGAATGAGTCCAGAGGAGGGCAACTAAAATGATCAAAGGTCTGGAGACCATGCCCCATGAGGAGCGTTTTAAAGAACTGGGTATGTTTAGCTTGCAGAAGAGAAGGTTGAGAAGAGACATGATAGCCTTGTATAAATATGTGAAAGGGTGTGATAAGGAAGAGGGAGCAGACTTGTTTTCTGCTGCCCTTGAAACTAGGACTCAGCAATGAGTTCAAATTACAGGAAAAGAGATTCCACCTTAACATTAGGAAAAACCTCCTGACTGTAAGAGTTGTTCAACAGTGGAACTCTCTGCCTTGGAGTGTGGTGGAAGCTCCTTCCTTGGAAACTTTTAAATAGAGGCTGGATGGTCATCTGTCAGGGATACTTTGTGCTTTTCCTGCATAGCAGGAGGTTGGACTACATGGCCCACGTGGTCTCTATTATTCTATGATTCTAACCTGTGCACATTGTGCATCTTCTCTCAATGGGATGAATGCATTCCAGACTTTTCAAAATGCATGTTGCATTTGTTTTAATGAACCTAATTATTACTACAATTGGATATATCCAGCTAGAAGAGGACTAAATCCTGCAGTGATCAGCTATGGTGCAATCAGGTTTGTTTCTGCAAAAAAAGAACATTCTCACATAAGTGGAAGGAGAAGTTTTAAAACAGCTCCATAGACACAGACACACATGCAAGCAACAAAACCTCAAGCAATAAAACTGAGCATTCTCAACGTAAGATTGATCAATAATGGGCCCACATGCCCTGATAGCATTTTTTAAAATGAAATAAGAGTTTTGCTAGATTTTTCCTTATGTTCCCACAAAATATGCCTTACAAATTCATGTGTTGGCAAAAGGAAGGCCAACTTTCAACCTTAGCAACAAGTACCAACCATTCATTCAACAGTTTATGCTCTCAACTACAGTATTGTAACCCTATCTCTATTTCAACCAATTGAACCTCCCTTAAGTCTTCCAATTGCATGGGCATTGACCTCCCATTGCAGAACCCAAGAAAGACAAACACTACGTGTTGGGATAACAAAAGACCACAACTTGTCTATTGATTACAAAATAGAAATACGGTTGGCCGACATGCATGGGTCCTGGATCAGGGATCGGACAGTCCGCTGTGGACTGATACCACTTAACCATGTCAGGGGGTGCTGCTGTTACTGACCGGCATAATACTGGGACACCATTATCGCCGCACCCCTGCTAAGCCGCCGGACGCTCCCCCACTCCAATGAGGTGGGGGGGAAGCAAGCCAGATCCAGGGCTCATGCCACATGCCTACAAGTTGTGACAAAGGAACAAAACTTTAACAAAACCACAAAACCACGGAACATATATAAAGGGTGGGTGTGTTGCGCCAGTCAAAAGGTGTGTGCTGTTGGGGATCCCGCAAGAGCCAGCCCTGGCCAATCAGATGGTGGGGCAGGACCTGTCAATGATTGGCTGACCGGCCGGCCACACAGCAGGAAAATTACCCAGAGAAGGGGCTCCTGGAAAGAAGGCACCATGGCAGGCAGGAGAAAACCAGTCGCCACAATGCCCCTGTCCAGTAAGTCGGTTAGGGCATTTATTTTTGCAGAGCTCCAGGCTAGATGTTTACAACCTCCATTAACTCTTCCAATTGTTTTTGCGGAGCTTCAGGCTAGATGTTTTATTACTACAACATACATTTTCTAGTTTACATGATATGGAAAAATATCCCCAGATAGTTAAAACCAGAAGGCAGAACAACAGTTAAAACTATTCAGATTTCACAAGAACCACTAGGACTTTCCAATAAAGAAAGGTTTGAACACTGTGACCAAAGACAATCCATTTTATACCATCCACACTACAAACAATACTCATCATAGGGTTACAAAACCCACGCTCACATCCGCCACTGCAGTCACAATGAATGTGCTGTGTGGGAAAAGAATTGCATCTCTTGTAAGTTTTGAGCAACAAATTAGAAACAAATGTGCAGTTGTTTCATAATTAAATAGATCTACCCAAAGATCCTCACACAATGAATTTAGGGCATACTTCTGCCTCATTAGCTTTCTTGCTTCTCATTTCCTGTTGACTGACTGGTAACAACGACTTACAGTTTATACTTTGCCCCTCGAGTTGCTAAGACAAAAGATGTTCACTGAAAACAAATACAGTTTACAACATCCCAAAGTCAAAATCTACATTTAACAAAATAGAAAGGATTTGATAGGATGCCAAATGTCAATTTGTGTTCATGGCATGGCACTCATGTGAATGGTTAAAACTGACCACCCCCTTAAATACCTCAAAAGCCACAAAATCCTTCGTTGCAATGCTTAACTTTTATAAGGCATGTTGAAAATAATCCTTAATGCTTATTTTCTTTATTTTAATGTCTACAGCAGTGGTTCTCAACCTTTTCTTTTCCAGGGATCCCCTTTAAATAGTTTTTGTTGCCGTGGACCATCAAGACTTAACTCAAAATGTAAAGCTTTAAAAGTGCATTATGTATTTATTTAAAGTTTCTCATTAAGGGTCTTTGAATTTGGAGTAAAGGGAGAAATAAAGTAAAAGCACAGACTCCTACTATAATATTTCTCGTAGGACAATTCAATACATAATAAAATAATAACAATGCTGTCACCAATCTTATTCCCTACTTTTCATCTATGTCAACATCTGTGATGGATACTTCTTTGTTTCTATCATTTCACCAATCCAAGCCAAGTATGATAAAACAAGTTTCATTCTAGAATTAATGAAACAATTAACTATCCACGGTTCCAAGTCCTCCTCTCCTTTTCAATCACGGAGCAATATGTATATTCCAAACTAAGAACTACAGAAAACTGGCTCCAATTAGTTTTTGCCGCGCCAAGTCTCCAAACCAGTCTTTTGCACCAAGGGAGGCAGCTGTCATGCAATGCATAAATCATAAATAAATTCTGCAGATTATAAAGGGATTATCTCAAAGCAACTGCAAAAGGGATTGCATCATTAGCCAGTTGCAGCAAAGGCAAAGTTATATGTGATTCTTCTAATATCCAAAATAGAATTTACTGCAGAACAAGTCTCTTCACATGCAAGAGCCTCCTCATCTCATCACCTAATCCATCCTATCAAGTTCCTTATGTATCAGCAAGGCCTGTAACCAGGCCCGGATTAACACTTTTTTGCGCCCTAGGCCACACTTTGGAATTACACCCCCTTTAAGCCAACCTCCCGCCACCTCCAAGGTCCCCATTCCCACCGGCTGGAAAGCTCCGCTGTGCTCTGAAGGTCTCCTTGGGAGTCAGGAGGCTTGGGGAGAGCACAGCAGGTGCAAACTTGCTCCAAAGGCGTGCACGAGAGAGAGAGAGAGCGCATAAGAGAGAGCATGAGAGAGCGCGAGAGAGCGCGAGAGAGAGAGCACGTGAGAGAGCGAGAGAGAGAGCAAGATAGAGAGCACACAAGAGAGAGAGAGAGAGTGCAAGAGAGAGAGAGACGGAGGGGACGGAGCAGAGACTTTGCTGGGAGAAAGAGCAAAGAGGGGCATGAGAAAGGGGAAAGAGGGGCGCAGACCAGGGGTTTT
Organism: Anolis apletophallus; assembly: GCA_030556195.1. NCBI lineage: Eukaryota > Metazoa > Chordata > Lepidosauria > Squamata > Anolidae > Anolis > Anolis apletophallus. The sequence continues at coordinate 174,207,680 of JARBWK010000003.1, read as the reverse complement.
TTGGTCCGTGATCTGCACCCCCCCCCCCTCGGCTTGCGCCCCTAGGCCATGGCCTCATTGGCCTTATGGGTAATTCGGGCATGCCTGTGACCATCGCTGGAATAGACCTGGGTATGCCACGCCATGCCTCATCTGAAGTACGTCTGAAGTGGTGGGATAAGATAAAGTAGTGACAACAGTGTGACAATGAGTCAGGAGAGAAGCTAATGAGCTAAGGAGCTCATGCACTGAGACAATGCCCATCATCCACCCAGGAAGACATCTTTGAAAGGTTACAAGAGGCCAGTAAATTGGAGAAAGGTTGGCAGTTTTTCTGCCTGCTGAGGCTGGCCTCTTCTTCCACATTTCTCTCTCCTGAATCTAAACATTCAATCATTTATTTTCTTTATCTTTCCCTCCTGCTTGCATCTCTTCGCTTTCTTCAGAAGAAAGATGTTGAAATCAGCTGTACTTTTCATGTTTCTTGAGGGAAAATGTGAGGCACAGAGAGAGAGATTGAGTGCAGCACACTCACACCAGCCACTGAGAAAAATGGATCATTGAAAAGGGTTCCACCACTGCTCCGGTTTCCCACAGGGTCAGAGCTGTAGCAGGGGTCTAGAGTGGATTGCCCTTGTGGTCTTTTTCAACTCTATGATTCCATGATTCTAGGGCAGGGGTGGGCAATTACCGGCCCTCCAGGTGTTTTGGACTTCAACTCCCAGAAATCCTAGCCAGTTTACTAGCTGTTAGGATTTCTGGGAGTTGAAGTCCAAAACACCTGGAGGGCCGGTAATTGCCCACCCCTGTTCTAGGGCCATAACAGGTATCACTCCACTCCCATCCTTGATTAGATTGCATCTCCAAGACTGGAGGAAGGGATCGACACATCTTCATCAATCACTTCGTTTCCAGCAGTTGAGGGAGGGAAACAGTGTCTTTGCACAGTAGAGCTGAGTATGCTCAGGTAGACACTATTTGTCTGTTCAGTAACAGTTTTCTAGACTCTAAGAATTTCTTTCTTTCCTCCCCCCCCAAGTGAGGATACTGCATGCATCACAGGTCAAGAACCGCTGATCCGCAGTGACCGGGCTTTGGTGCAGCAAGTTACTAGCCAGGTGCATTAAACCACTACTGACAGAGAGGCTATGAGTTTGAAGCCAGCCCAGGTCAGAGTAAGCTCTTGAACATTAATAGTCTAGCTTGCTGTCGACACCATAAAGCCTTCCATCAAGGTGCAAAAGAATGAGGAAGTACTCCATCAACGAACTCTGTGTCACAAGTGGATGGTGAAGCAACAGCTCTCCCTGTGCCCGGAATTGAGCATACCCTCATGAAGCCAGAAAAGCTGGAATGTTAAATGCCTCTGTGTCTGTCTATATATGTTGTATGTCTAAATGGCATTGAATGTTTGACAAGTATATGTGCATTGTAATCCACCCTGAGTCCCCTGTGGGGTGAGAAGGGTGGAATATAAATACTGCAAATCAATCAATAAATAAATTGGTGTTGGCAAAATCTGTTCCAAATCTGGCAGATTTCATACGCTGCAAACCAAACTACAACTCTGCAGCTCACAGAGTGTAGCCCTTTCAAAAATGATTTCTCTCTCTCTCTCTCTCTCTCTCTCTCTCTCTCTCTCTCTCTCTCTCTCTCGGGAAAAATAACTGCATCATGAACAGGGGCGGCCTTTGCCATTACGCGGCCTACACAACCGCGTAGAGCGCCATCTTGGACGCGGCGGGGTGGGGCGCCATCGTGATGCGCCGCGCGCCGCCCGCCCTGCTGCTGCTGCGCTGCGCTGCCCTCCGCGGTTCAGCGTGCATGAGTGCCTACGGAGCTCTCTTGAGATCCGTAGGCACAGCGCATGTGCGTGTAAATCTCAAGCACATGCGCAGTGCCTACGGAGCTCTCTTGAGGTCCGTAGGCACTGCGCATGCGCGGAGATTTACGCTACAGATGCGCTGTGCCTACGGACCTCAAGAGAGCTCCGTAGGCACTGCGCATGTGCACGTAAGAGAGCTCCGTAGGGACAGCGCAGCGCAAGATGTCGCCCCTGCGCATGCGCTGTGCCTCGCGGAGCCTCTAGAGCTCCATAGGGACAGCGCATGCGCGGGAGGGCGATGTAGCAGCAGCATGGACGATTTCGCCCTCCGCGGCAAGATGCGCAGCCAACGGAGCTCTAGAGAGCTCCGTAGGCACAGCGCATGCGCTTGTGAGATAAGGCCTCTCCTAACGCGTCCTGGTGCCCGCTGCCGGCCCCACCCACGGGGCGTTGCAGAGGGCGGGCCGTGGGAGAGCCTTCGAATTGGACAGGGCAAGGAGCGGCGGCGTGTGGGAGGAACGGAAGGAGCGCGCGCAAGGTACCAAGAAAAATATTTGGGGAGGGGGCGCAAAAATAATGTTGGGGGGGGGGCGCTGAAATAATTTTCGCCTACCATGCGAAATTACCTCAGACCGCCCCTGATCATAAATCATTGGTGTCATCACTCGTCCTCTGGGGCAGCAGCATCATAATATACACCAAAGCCACAGAGTGTCTGACTTAAGAGAGATTATGTTGTGATAATAGAAGCTACATGATACAATTCCTCTTTTATTTATTCCCAAAACAATTTCAAGGTGTGTAGTTTTAGGGTGTAATCCCCCATCTCCCCATAGGACAACTTCTACATGCAATCTTCCATGTAGGTGGCTACTTGTAATGCAACTATATGGGCAAAGTGCCATGCGGTAAGCCATTAGTGTAATGAGAGCATTTGCAGGGAACACCCACCTATGGTCAAGAGGAAATCTAATTATCAGTGGTGCAAGGCTTTTGGCTGCAAAAGCAGCTGAAGCTGGAACCTTTTTAAAAGGCCTGCTGTTCTTTTATGGTCTAAATGTTCATTTTGCCCAATGAAGCATTTAGCTCAGAAATTTGCAATTTTTAAAAAAGAATTAGTTGATCTGATGATATTCTCTGTTGCCAGTTCTGTGTTTCTGAGAGTAGCACAACAACTAAAGTTTGAGTACTGGGCTTAATTTATCCTTGAGCAACCCTTTTAAAAAGCTGGAGGTGTTCATCTTGGGATGGACAATGGAGCATATAATTAGATTTTAATGTATAAAAGGTAATCAAGCATAAAAGAGAAGCAGGATTAGTAGCAAATGAACTAGTGATCAGCAGCCAAATTCAGAAGTTGACAAAAAGTGCAGGATATCCATTCTGATTCATACTGGGGAACCTACAATAGTCAGTTGAAGTAAGACAGAAGCACCTTTATTATGACCAAATAAATTATAGCTAAACGTAACCATATTTATTTACTGTGCCAGAAGCCAACCAAATAGTTAACGTAACCATACTTTCAAGTTTATAAAAATATTTAATGCAAATAAAACCAAAAGGTGGTATGAAAGAATGTTACATCCAATTCAGCAGGACAGTATGCATCTTATAATGGAATGAAGGAATAGTTATGTAGATCAAGCCATAATTGATGCATAGAAATCCCAAGATGCATAAACCACTACAACCCTATGGGGAAACATGACTCTTATTCCTTTGAAGATATAAAGCATATAGAAAGCCATCTGATACTTGGTTCTCCCTTTGTCATCATATTCACTTCTAGGCAAGTGTCCACAAAATTATAATCTGAAAGTGAGATTCCATGCATGTCTACTTCGACCATTCTATTCACATTCAGTAGAACTCAGATTCAAATTAATGCGCATATGATCAACTGAATATTTGTCTCCATTGGAAATAAACTCTAGTGTTATCATTCTACATATACAATTCTTAAAAATCAATCATCAGATTATTAAGGAAGTCAACAGTACAACAAACTGGTTAAACATCAAAGGCTTTATAGCCAGCCAACTCCAAAACAAGGGTAAAGTAAATGTAAAGGTTTCCCTTGACATTAAGTCTAATCGTGTCCGACTTTGTCCATAGATGCCTCCAAGATCATGTGGCTGGCATTACAGCTTGGAGCACCGTTACCTTCCCACAAAAGTGGTACCTATTGATCTGTTTTCAAATAGATGTCTCATGTATAGTCACAAAATGAGATGCAATCCTAAACATACTTATGTGGAAGTAAATGTCATAATAAAACATGGAGTTTTCTTCTTGGTAGTCTATATATCATATACATACAGGATTGGACAATATATCTTATCTGAAATACTATAGTTTTTTATCCATTTAATATTACATCGATCACTGTGTCTTCCTAGGAAATAGCATAAATGCTTAGGGAGAAATTTCACGTAGCCTCTGAATAACTTTCTCCCCTTCTCCCCATGTTTCCATGGGCCTAGTTCATTTATATATAAGTGAAGGTATTTATTTATCTTATCAGAAGCGAATTGAGGGTACAGTTATAATGTATTTAAAAACACAAACAAGGTTACAAACTTGGCATGATACTAAATGTCCTTTGACCAGAAGCTGGCCACTTGGAGTGCCTCTGCTGTGCCTGGAACATCCTCCATTGTGCATGTGGCAGAGCTCAGGCTGCATTGCAGTAAGTGGTCTGTGGTTTGCTCTTCTCCTCACTTGCATGTGATGGACTCCACTTTGTTGATCCATTTCTTAAGGTTGGCTCTGCATCTTGAGGTTCCAAGTCGCCCAGTCTTCTATGTTCTCAGGGGGGAGTTTCTCATCTGGTATCAGCCACGGATTGAGGTTCTGGGTTTTAGCCTGCCACTTTTGGACTCTCACTTGCTGAGGTGTACCTGCAAGTATCTCTGTAGATCTTAGGAAGCTATTTCTTGCTTTAAGGCATTGGGGTGCTGCCTGATATCGATACAGAGGATGGGCCGGAGGTGTCTATGCCTTGGTCCTTTCATTATTGGCTGCTACTTCCCAATGGATGTCAGGTGGTGCAATACTGGCTAAACAGTATAATTTCTCCAGTGGTGTGGGGCATAGACATCCTTTGATAATGCGGCATGTGAAGCTGGGTGTATCTTTCTTTATGGTAAAAGAAAGATAAGAGAGATACAACTGTGTAACTCTCCCAGGCCGTCAATTGCTCCAACCACTTTTGTTCATGTCTGGTTCACTGCCAGCAGAGGAAATCAAAATGAAGAGTTGTGGGAAGAGCAAGAGACTGAAGGAAAGGAAACACAGGAAGGTCTTGGAGGTCCAGGCGTCTTTTCTAAATACTTCTTTGCTAAGTGTTAATTTCTTTGCTTTAAAAAATAGCAATGACATCTCACTTTACAAACAGAAGGGATGGACAGTTAATGACAGTCTTTATTTGGCTTGACCCTTATGCAAGACTTCCTTCCTGGCATTGTTTTGAGCTCATCAGGAAAGGCTGCAAACTTGGAAGGCAACAAAGACAAGTATTATATACAGTTTTGCTTTATCATGTTTGTTCTCAATTCTGAGATGAACATGCATCCGGCTTATTCTTTTGCTTGAATTATTCACATTCAAACTTGGCATGGCCTTCAGCACTTACGAAAGGCTTGCAAATTATTTGTGTATTAACTTTTAAGATTTCATGAAAATAGGACTGACAGAGAACTGCAATCTTCCATATTAGGCCGTCTAAGTTAAGCTTTTCCTCAGTTGTTTTACGCATTGCAGATCATCAAGTTTATTCCATGGAAACACAACTCTAGTACAATAATTTTCACTTTTACAGTTCTTGAGAATGACTGTGTTGTAAACATAAAGATATCAGTTCTACTAACCAGGAAATACTCATACTCAACTTACATCATTTAATGAAAGCTGAATGGTATCATCATGAGGAATTTTATTAACCCTGTATGGTTACTAAGTACAATACTACAGATATATTATGGCTGAATAAACTACAACTTAAGGGTCATTGCTATGGACTAGAAAGGCACTCTGATGCATAGTGGAGTTGGGTACACCATGTTAAAATAAAGGATTAATTATACTAATGCCTTACTTCCACAGCATAGGTTAATGGAATTACAAATCAAACATGGATTAAAACTAAGAAGACATTGTGGGGGAGCAATTTTCATATTCTCAAAAGCAGCAGAAACCAGCCCCAAAGAAATAATAGCTAGTGATGGAGATTTACCTCTGTCCATTCCTTAAGGGCAAATGTAACTTTCATTTAAAGAGCAACTATTCAAGAGCTCGGGGAGCTGCCTCTCAGGAAGTGTCTTATGATCAGGCAACTGCGCTGGCTTTTTATAATGAATCTCAAAATAAAAGTACCACCTGTATTAGGATCTGTCAATATTCAGCAGGGAACTATGTTTAAAAGGTAATGTAAATGCAATGTCTGTGAAAACATTAACACGAAACTACTTGTCAAATAAAATAATATATATTTCCTTTGGCAAGAAGTGCAGCAGAGTCAGATTTTGAAAGGATGGAAAAGATACTCACAGCTGATACAGCAGACCCAAATCTTTTTGACCAAGTAAGGCTATAATGCTATGAATGCTAAAGGTTCATATATGGATGTAAATAACCTAACATCACTTTCATGGGGATTTTATTCACACACAATTAATTGTAGTACTCTGCAGTAAAAAAAAAGGTGAAAGACAATTTGAATGAAGTTCCAGACCCATACAGATATTAAATTACTCAATGTGGGCTCTTCCGGATAACTTCATTCTCTTGGTCACCCTCCCAGTAATAAGTACATAATTACCTTGCAGTAATGTGGTCAAATGTTCACTTCTATCCATTCTCTGTTGGTTAGAAATAAGATCCCTTGGTTGTCTACAAGAGTTTAAATACTATTTCTTTAGCTACGGAAATTGTTAATGTTTTTAATCATGTAATAAATACCTTCTGTGCAAAAAGTACCCAGAAAACTTGAGAAGATTTTGGCCATCAACAAGAATTTTATAGAGACAAAAGTAGCAATAAATAAAAACTACAAATCTCCACTGTTTAACAAGGAATCTCCAGTTTTCCTAACAATCTCATCAATAAAAACACAACGTAACAAAATTTGAAAAAAAAAATCTGTTCCTGGTTTGAAAGTATTATTTCCTGCTTAACTGACATAAGATCGATCTCATCTATCCTAACTTTCCGGAACTTTGGGACCAGGCGTTTGGTCAATAGAAGCAGCAGCACCTTAAAAGGATGAACTGGATTGACGTTAAGACTGACTAGGCTGGTTTATGTTTTTTAACTGATAATTGTATCTGATTTTAATTATGATTTTTATTATGTTGTGTATATGTCTTGATTTTATTGTAATTGTTGAAATAGCCTCTAAATGGGGCTCAATGTAAGCCGCCCTGAGTCCTCGTTCAGGGGTTGAGAAGGACGTGATAAAAATTTGATAAACAAAATAATTAATAAATAAATAAGTAGCTATTATACTACAAAAGTTTCATTTTTGTGGCTGCCACAAACTAAGTTGAAGTGGTTGAGACTTGCTGGGATATTTACTGAAAAACTAAGGCAAAATATACTGTAGGATGTCCCACAATAACAAAGATTTGCAGTTTAATAAACTTTTTCCATGTTTCTATGATAGAACCAACTAAAGGTAAAGATTTCTCCTTGACATGAAGTCTGACTCTGGGGTGCTCATCTCCATTTCTAAGCTGAAAAGCCAGCATTGTCCGGAGAAGCCTCCAAGGTCATGTGGCCAGCATGACTGCATGGAGCGCCATTACCTTCCCATCAGAACAGTACCTATTGATCTACTCACATTTGCAGGTTTTCAAACTGCTAGGTTGGCAAAAGCTGGGGCTAACAACGGGAGCTCACCCTGCTCCGCAGATTCAAACCGCCAACCTTTCAGTCAGCAAGTTCAGCAACTCAGCAGTTTAATCCGCTGCGCCACCGGTAGCTCCAGAACCAATTAAGAAATGATATGTATAACCCAAGAACAGAAATCATGCTACGTAGTGTAATTTGTTTTTCTTCTTCTTTAGGACCCAGGTTCTTTAGCTTTTTATACATTATCAGTTTTTAAAAATCAATCCTGAAATATTTTAGAAAAGCTATAGACCAGGGTGGGCAAGGTACAACTGCCAAGGCACATGAGGTCCTTTGTGCCTCTAAGTGTGCTGCCTAAAAAATTCTAAAGCTCTTCAAAATCCACTATTTAAAAATGGGGAGGAGGGTGAGTGTCAAGGGATAGGTATTCCCTGAAAACATACCAAAGCCACTGAAACTGCTGAAAATGCAATAGTTTGCTACCCAGTAAGCTGGAATCTCTCCCCCAAAAGACAAAAATCAGCCAAAATTTTACAAGTGATGCTACATCAGTATAAATGCACCAAAATGTTGCGGTATGGCCCAAAGACAAGAGAAATGGACCCCATCTTTTCTCATTGCTCATCCCTGCTTTATTCATTTAAGTCAATTCAGAAAATAATGTTCTAATTTCAGTGATACATACTCATGTAAAATTCATAAGAACATAAGAACATAAGAAGAGCCATGCTGAATCGGGCCTCAGCCCATCTAGTCCAGCATTCTGTGTCACACAGTGGCCCACTAGTTGTACACAGGGATCTCTAGCAGAAAGGAGGGAAAACCCTCACCTGCTCCCGACCCCCCACAACCAGTACCCGGGGAAATCCTGCCTGCCTCCATCAACACAGAGGTGGCACTTGGATGTCCATTTCAGTAACTACTGATTCCCTTGGTATCCATGAATCTGTCTAATCCTGCCTTGAAGCTGTCCAGGCTGACAGCTGTCACAACCTCCTCTGGAAGTGAGTTCCATAACCCAATGACTCTCTGGGTGAAGAAATATTTCCCTTTGTTAGTCCTAACTTTCCTACCTTGGAGCTTTAGGGAGTGCCCCCTAGTCCTAGTGTTGTGTGACAGAGAAAATATTTTTTCTTTATTCACCTTTTCTATCCCATGCATGATTTTATACACTTTGATCAAGTCACCTCTTAAACGCCGTCTTTCAAGGCTGTAAACCTCTCCCGCTGCGACCTGGCCACGGTGATCCAAACCACGGTCATCTCGAGGCTTGATTACTGTAATGCGCTGTACATTGGCCTACCCTTGTCAGCGATCCGGAAACTTAAGCTGGTGCAGAACGCAGCAGCGCGCCTGCTGTCCGGAGCCCCAAGATCTGCGCATGTGACCCCACTCCTGCGTGCACTGCACTGGCTTCCCATTGAATTCCGGGTCTCCTTCAAGGTGTTAGTTCTAACTTTCAAGGCCTTATATGGTTTGGGGCCAGTGTACTTGAGGGAGCGTCTTACCCCATACAAACCCAGAAGATCACTGCGCTCAGAGGGGCTTAATCTACTAGAGGTCCCTAGTATTAAGATCTGTAGGCTGTCGAGCACCCGGCAGAGAGCATTTACAGTGGCCGCTCCGACCCTCTGGAATTCTCTGCCGGAGGAGATACGAGCACTACGGGGTTTGTTGGCCTTCCGCAAGTCTGTGAAGACTTGGCTATATAGACAGGCATTTGGTCCCAACTGATGCCTCCTTAGTTGCCAGCTGCCAACATACCGTCCTGCCATGTATTGCCTCTGTGTATTATTGCTTGCCGGGATCATTTGTGGGGAGGGGGGCTTTTGGGTATACGTCTTTTATCTGTTTATTGATGTTTTATTGATTTTATGCTGTAAACCGCTCTGGGCTCCAGAGAGAGCGGTCTACCAAATCGAATTTATAAATAAATAAATAAATAAATAAATAAAGACCAAGGCGTTGCAACCTGATTTCATAAGGGAGCTGCTCCATTCCAAATGTATTCGCTTCTGAATACATTTGACCACGCTTCCTGGCAGCACCTGATTAAGGTCAATTCTTAACGGCTTACAACTTAGTGGTAAAGAATACACTTTGTATGAAAGTATAAGGAGGATAAAGAGAATACAGTGTTCCCTCACTTATTGTTGGGGTTAGGTTCCAGGACCTCCCGCAGTAAGTGAAAAACCGCGATATAGGGATAATCTATTTATTTTAATATTTATTTATTTATTATTTGGACTTGTATGCCGCCACTCCCCGAGGGCTCAGAGCGGCTTACAATCAGGTAAAGCACACAGAGGTAAAAGCATACGTATTAAACTATCTTAAAAAAGATTTCTGGCCTAGCAATCAAAGGCTAGCTGGAAAAGATGAGTCTTGCAGGCCTTGCGGAATGAGAGAAGGTCCTGCATGGCCCGTACATCGCTAGGAAGAGCGGTCCATATTGACGGCACCACTACAGAAAAGGCTCTGCGCCGGATCGATGTAAGATGGATTGCTTTGAAGGTCGGTACTTCAAGGAGGTTCATTTGTTTGGAATGAAGTGACCTCTGGGGTTGGTAGGGGAAAAGACGGTCCCTCAGATACAGCGGCCCCAGACCATGCAAGGCCTTGAAAGTTAACATCATCACCTTGAAGGTGATCCAGTGCTCGACCGGAAGCCAATGAAGCTGCTGGAGGATAGGTGTTATGTGACATCTCACATTATTTTAATAGTTATACACTATTTTAAGTCTTTATAAACTTAAAGTGAAGGCAAGGAAGGAAAGACCCTTCAAGGCTGGAGGAATGGAGGGAGGACTGAGGAGGAAAAGGGCCTTGGAGAGTGGCGGCGGCAAAACTCCACAAAACAGCAAAATACCATTTATATATATACAGTGTGTATATATATATATATATATATCCTCAAAATAGCAAGTCTGCAATAAGCGAACCGTGAAGTATTGAGGGAACACTGTATACTCTGCATGGAAGTATAAAGAGCACCAAGATTCATTTGCCAGCATCTTCAGTCAAAAGGCTTTAGTACCAAGTGACTGAGATGCTGAAGAGCCACTGCCAATCAGAGGAGAAGAAAATGCTGATCCCGTTTAAATGGATCCAGTGTAAAATAATTTCCTATGTTCCATTCAAAATGTCCTCAATTCCTTATGCAGGCCTTCAAAATAATACTTAACTAGAGCAGATGTGAGACATACATTGTTCAGCTGGATGAATTTCTTCTCTCGTATAATAACACGGCTCAGTATGATTGGGGGAGAAGGAAATACTTCAGAATTTTCTTCCTGCTTTTGGCAGTGTAACTGCTCTTATTGCAACAGAAGGGGCAAGATGGACAAAGAAACAATTATATTACTTAGAAGACTAAGCACCAAGTGTCTGGTACAAGTTGCCAAAAAAGTTTTTAAGCCCTGTCCCACTTCTACCCAAATACTTCTACAAGCTGTTTTGTCTGACTTTATGCGTCCTCTTAATCTGCTTTCCCTGGCACAGAACCTCTTTTATGTCATCGTACTTTCCCTACTCAAATGCCCTCCTCCAAGCGTGCTATTTGAAATCTATGCTTGACTGGCTACAATATTGACATATCAGCTGTAATCAAACCAGTCCTCAAATATCTGAGCCGTAATATTGTCCTTTGAACCCCGTGGGACTCCATGTAAAATATGAACAAGGCAATGGTGGTCTGTTACAAGCAAAATGGAAGAAACACATACAAAGGATAAAAGGGGAAAAGGCAGTTTGGGTTCCCATTTCCCAGGAGTATAAGCTGGTGCTGGTTTTCTTTCTTCTGTACTTAACACTAACATTTTAAAGGTAGTTTCCTTAAAGAACACTTCAATGCAACAATCGGCCATTGAATCTGTTTCCCATGTATAAAGGTAACAGTAAAATTTTTGCTGGCTTCCTTACAAGCCACATCCACTTTTTAACTAAAATGAGAGGTTGTCTGCAATTCCTCTATGGGAGCCAAATTGTTTTAATAAAAAGAAGCATATTGTTTGACTTAACACACAGTTATAGATATTTTTTTCAACCAAATTTAAGAATGTTTAAGTCTACCAAATCATGTTTCACTCTTTGATCAACACAACTACCTCATGTATACATTATATATTCCAAATTCAAAGACTTTGGCACAAGCCAGTAAAGGTGGTCCCAGTGGTGATCGGCACACTGGGTGCAGTGTCTAAACACCTTGGCCTGCACTTAAAAACAACCAGTGGTGACAAAATTACCATCTGTCAGCTGCAAAAGGCCACCCTACTCAGATCTGCATGCATTATTCACTGATACATCACACAATCTTAGATACTTGGGAAGTGTCTGACGTGTGATCAAATACAAAAGCCAGCATAGTGATCTTGTTTGCCGTGTACTAATCTTGTTGTGTATCAAATAATAATAATAATAATAATAATATTTATTACCTGCCTCTCCCTGTAGTTTGAGGTGGGATACAACATCATTAAAATAAGAAAGAAAACACTATTAAAAGACATACAACGGGGTTCACAGTTAAAATACAATTTAAAAACAACTAATAAAATCAAGCTTAAAATTCACAACTTAAAATTGACTGGGAAAGCTTTCAATTGTGTTCTTTTATCAATTAAAGAACTTAGAATACATTTTGTTTAAAGAGCACAGCATAATCGGGAGTTTGACAAAAGTTTCTTGGTGTTATTACAGCTGTAAGCCAACAAGAGATGTAGATTGTTATCTGATATAAACTATAGATGCATAGATGTAAAGTATGCATCTGGCGAAGAAAGATGTACCTCATTTTTAATGGACTTCCAAAAGCAACAAGAGGATTTCCTATTGAATGGTGGCTAATGGTAGTAAATCCAGACTATGCTTAGACTGAAGTTTAAAGGAGCTGTCCAACGTGCTGAACACCACCCCAACAATAGACCCGGCACATTGGACAGCTTCTTTAAATTTTGAACCAAAGCTCAAAGCAGAGTAATGACCATATTGAACCACTGACTTCGCTGCAGCATGTGTTATATAATCATAGAACTGTAGAAATGGCAAAAGGTCATAATCTAATCCAATCTCCTGGTGTGCAGGAAAACACAACTAAAGCACTCATAAAAGATACCCATCAAACCTTTCTTTAAAGATCTCCAAAGAAGGAAAGTCTACCACTCTTCAAGGACAGTCAAATCACTGTTGAATTTGTTTCACCTGATTTTATTTGCTTGCTTGTTATGTCTGAAGATACATGTTCAGATGCTAAAGACATCACATCTTCCTGACATATCTAGATACAGGCATTTGAGAAGCCAGTGAGCATAGAAAAAATTGATCCAGATGGGATAGTAAAGGGCAAGACACGGACAATCATAGAAAAAGCTAGATAAGAAGAACTGGTAGGTTACAGTAAAAGGACAGACTGGAAATAGTGTAAGGAAAGTAATCAAAAGCAGGGACTAAGAGCACATAGTGACCTTGTTATTTGAACAAGTAGGTGATCAAATATTATACGTAGTACAGAGTGACTAGCATCCAAGTGCAAAGTGGGTAGAGAGGATCATAGCTCATTGGAAAGCATACAATGACAAAAAGTTTGTTGTACATGTTTAACTTGTGCATGCGGCAGAAGAAATATCATTCATTCATCTTTAAATGTTCAGCTCAAGAGCAAAGAGTCCATTTTGCCTTATAAAGTCTAAAGAGGAAGTATGAGCACGAAGTGGATAAGACCTACGTTGTTTTAACTTGCATATAATATATTAACTCAGAATAGACTTATGAGCAAGAATGAGTCATGCATCTTTAAAACATAGCTAGGAAGTTCCTCAACACACATCCTGCTATTCCCTTTTTCCACTTCACATTCTTTGAAAACTGAATCTGGAAACAAAAAAATATCACAGAACATAAGGAAGGAAAATATCTTTTCTTGATGACATTTTTGTAATTTAGACACATGGAAAGCAATCATTTGAGAAGTTCCATCAGGATTTCAATTATTTCCATCCTAACATCAACCTGAGTCTGGAACAATCTACACAACCAATTCATTTTCTTGGCACCAATGAACAACTGCACATTAGACTTCCAAGCACCACACTCTACCAAAGACCCACTGATCAATACACATTCTTACATGCCTACAATTTCTACACAAAACACAGAGACAATTCTATTGTTTATAGCCAAACCCTCCAACACAACTGCATCCGCTCAAACCCACAAAACGGAGACTTGAAACTTTTGGATTTACAGCAGACACTTTGCACCCAGCTAATGAGGCGAAGAAAAAAAATCAACAACGCAAGATGAATACCCAGAAAACACCTACTACAAGACAGACTAAAACACAAAATAATAGCAGACCTTTACTTTTCTCTTACAGTCCCCAACAGGGACCACCCAAACACATCAAATAACTGCAGCCAATTCTGGAGAATAAGAAAGCAATTGGTTTCCTGTTCTTTGGTATGATAAGGAAAATTGTTGCAAGATAACTTTCCTGAAATCTAACACATTGGGGGATGTGGCTAGAATACGTAGCGATGAGAGTCTTACAACTTCTCCAAAAATATGGTGGGACAACTTTAACCCTTCTGGACAAATGTAAAGGTGAAAGATAAAGGCATTTTTCCTTGTAACAACTGACCTGAATTTGTAGGAAGGAAATGGCCAGATGCAGTTCCTATTAGCATGAAAATATGTTTCAATATAATATTTAATTTTAAGGAAGGTTGCCACATTCAGTGGGAAATGTTTTTGTCACCATAGGTTTGATCAATTAGATTTGTATATGTTTGCTACAGTGCCTTTTGCTAATGGAGCATCTGCAGTGGAAAGCTTTTCAAATGAGGTTATTGGGTGTGGGCTTTTTCCCCATAATGGTGAGTTGTAATGTAAAGGTGATGATTTGATGTAATTGGAATCAAGTGGGGTTGGCAGGGTGTAGGGAAGTTTTTAGAACCTTAATAGGCTTAGGTTTTCTATGTAGAAAAGGGTATTGGATCTGATAGATCCCGCAATCCTTCTATTTTAAAAAATATGTAAATTTGTCCAACATCTGAAAAGGAGGGTATAGGAGGAAGAACGTCTTTCACTTTTTTGCCAGATAGATAATGAGGTATGAGAAAAGGTTAGTACTTTTTTTCAATGCATGTCTGGTATTTTGTGAGGTGAGGGTGAGTTTAAGCAGTTATTGTGTTCTTTTTTCAGACGTGACCCATCATAATAAAACTAATAATAATAAAACTTTATTTATATCCAGGCTGTCACTATCTCCCCGAAGGGACTCAGAGCGCCTTACAAAGCACTCCAGAGTGCACATATAATGTACAACCTGTAAAAATGGTATTCCCAGCTGCGCCGGGAATGTGGCGCAGCTGGCTAAGTGTCAGCTGCATAAGATCTCTCTGACCAATAGGTCATGAGTTCGAGGCCTGCCCGGGTCGAGGTGGGTGATCGACCTTTAAGTGTAGCCTGCTGCCGACCTTTGCAGCCCGAAAGACAGTTGGATATGTCAAGTAGGAGATAAAGTGGGGAGGCAAATTTTGACTGAATTATGAGGCCATTAAAGAACTCCAGAAATGCTGATGAATGTGGAAGGAACAACAAGGGACGTTGGGAACGCTGAGAGATTAGGAGTGTGTCGGCTCCCCCTGGTGGCCAGAGTTTGTCTCTGTTCGTCTATATGTTGTGTATGTGGAAAACAGCAGGGATTGTCTGCTAAGTATGTGTACCTGTAATCCGCTCTGAGTCCCCTTCGGGGTGATAAGAGCGGAATATAAATAAAGTGTATTATTATACTATTATTACAAAAGTATAAAACAAGTCAAATAAAATTATAACAACCCCCCATTGATCATGTAGAGCAGTATTTCTCAAACTGTGCTCCTCCAAGTATTTTGGACTTCCCAGCCATCTTACCAGCTGTTAGGAATTGTGGGAGCTGAAGTCCAAAACATCTGGAGGAGCATGGGTTGGAAAAACTCTTGATGTAGAGTATTGTTCCTTAAGTTTTTGCACAAACTGGCTTATTGGAAGGCATAAAATAGTTTCGATTTCTGGAATTGATAAACCACCTTTATCAGACATGATGTAGCTAACTGATTTTGGAAAGCAGGGACTTTTCTTTTAGAAAATGAATTAATAATCATATGCGAACATTTGAATCTGTGTGGAAGAGAGATAATGGTAATGTTTTGAAATAGGAAAATAGTCTGGGGATTAGAAACATGTTGATTAAGGCAATGCAACTGAGGTTGGAGAGTTTTAGGAGGTGTCAGGGTTTCATTTTTGTGCCTTCAAGGAAATGATGGGATTGCAGTGGTGTGGAATGACTTGATTAAGGTCTTTTGTAATTTTTATCCCTAGAGGAGCAGAGTCGTAAACTGCTTAAAGATTGCCCTTTTTGTCTGTGTGGATTGGTTAAAGTTAACCTGAAAACCAGAATACAAATCAAAACTATCTATTGATTGTTTTAAGACAGGGAGTTTTGCCAGAGTTTGTAAGGAAAATGAACACATCTTCTGCATAAAGTGCAATCTTATGATGGTGTCCATGTACAATCAAGCAAGTTATGTCAAAGTTCTCCTGGAACAGATTGACAGGAGGTTCAATTGTTAGAGAAAAAAGCCTTGTGACACTAGAAAGTTTAAAAGGATCTGAGACTAGGCCATTAACTAGGACTGTTTCTTTTGAGTTTTCATCAATACGTTGGAAAACTAACAAAACTATGTCCAAGCTTCATTTCCCTTAGTTCTTCAAACTTCCAAAGCCTTCAAAGAATTGAAAGATAGGAGGGCTAACAGGGTCTTCAACAAGGTGAAATGGATTATGATAAATGCCCTGTAGACTGGACCTACTCATCAGCCTCTAAGCATAAAGTCAACCTGAACTTGGGTTGATGCAATCCAGTATGAAATTGTTTCCCCGGGAGTCAGGATGGAGATGAATAATTTCACCCCTTCATTGACAAATTCTATAGGTCTAAAATATTTTATCTTGAGGTTGTCTTGTGTAGTTTTTAGAATTGGGATTGCATACTGGGACTAAGTGGGAGTTGAAGATGTTGCATTGCCAGCTGGCTAGGACCACATGAGTTGAGGTCTTTATATATATCGGTTGCACTTGTGATGTTCAGAGTTCTAGTCATTGTTCAAAATAGAGATGTTGTAGTATTTTCTTGTTTCTTTGTTATTTTTCTTTAGACGGTGGTCCAGTTTGATGTATCTTGCATGCCTTTGTTGTGTGTAGAGGGGTTGATTTCATCTTCTTTTGCTTCAGTTTCCAATTGTTGGGGTACTTTGATCCCCAGAGCCTCACAAATCCAGATCAGTTGCACTCTAAACATGGCAGACAAAACAGCATCTCCTCAGAAAAGCAATTAGTTTGAAAGGGACACTCCACATTTATTTATATTTGTTGCAAAGGTGTGTGAGTGATTTGAAAGATCTGCATTTTAAAGTGTTTCAGAGAAGAGGTCTTGAAATATTTGCATATTATTGTCGAGATACTTAAGGTTGCAGACTACAGGGAGAAGAGTTGAACTTCTTCGTTATTAGTGCTTTTTGGGGATATTTTGCAAAATGAGAAATAATGTTTTTGTTAAAGGTATTCAGCCTTGTGTTCAAGGCAGTCAATCTATGTCTTCTCTCAATGTCAGTGGCTTTGATGCCTGTGTCTATGTCATTAAGATGGGTGAGAATGGTTTGCATAAATGTCTTTCTTCTGCTTACTCTGAAATTGCACTGGCTTGAATAATTAAAAATAAACTTTGATTTTCAAGAATTTCAACCTTAGTTGTAAATAAATTATTTGCTTGTTCTAATTTAAATATGTGGCCCTCATATGTGATTCCTTGTCGTAGCAGGCTTGGGCAATTGCCGGCCCTCCAGGTGTTTTGGACTTCAAATCCCAGAAATCCTAACAGCTGGTAAACTGGCTAGGATTTCTGGGAGTTGAAGTCCAAAACCCCTGGAGGGCCGGCAATTGCCCACACCTAAAGCCTCGCTGACCTTAACTTCTATATCGCTCATGCAAGTTGTAATTACTGTTAATTTTGAGTCCATAGGTTCTAAGACAGGAGCCTAGTCATTTTCTAAACCTTTAATAACATTTTGCAACTGTTTTCTAAAAAAAGGTCCGAGAAAGGCAGGTCTGCATCTAAGGATTAGGATTGATTTCTCCCCCTTCTTTTGCTTCCCTTGTTTGGGCTATGGGTCATAATTGAGTCACTCTGAGAGAGTGCCCATTGAAGGAGCATTTTTGGTTCTATTGCAAGGCAGACAAACCTCCAAAATTACCTGATCTGTAAGTCACTTCATCCCTTCAATCTGAAAAAAGCTATTTTGGGTGTGAAAAAAACCCAGCATAATTCACTCCATTCTGGACCCTCTATCACTCTGGGTCAGGCATTATCAATGGCTAGCTGTGACCTCTGCCAACATCCTTGGTGTGGAAGCCTAATTGGCACCAATGTCAGCTTTATTTTGGTAACAAGTCAAAATACAGCCTTTTAGCAGAGCCTTTGGAGTCTAAAGATAATAATAACAACTTTATTTTTATACCCCGCCTCCATCTCTCCTAAGGGACTCGGGGAGGCTTACAAAGGGACAAGCCCAGAGAGCACAAAGTTAAAAATAAAACACAATAAGATAGCATTAAAACAATACCAAATAAAAACATATCACAATAAAACATAATATCATAAAAACAGTACAAGATCTTGCCCAATTCTACATAGTTACATGCATTTAATTTTTTTAAAAAAATTGTTTTATAAATTCACAGATTTTTTAAATCATTACAATTATTTCTTCTTTTTTAAAAAAACAAAATCTTGTTTGTTCACTACCCTGAAATCTTGTGATATAGGTCAGATATGAATAAATACAATTTATATACCTGCTCTTTTGGGAAATCTCTAAGTCAATCTGACAGTATGCTCTTAGCTACAAAAATAGTGACATGATTAATATGTAGGTTTTTAACATGTCACTTGAAGGCTAATGTTTTTAGTTTTCTGTGCAATAGACTAACAAGCTAGTTTGCAATAGGACTCTGCAAAGTAAAGACATGAACTTTTGGAAAGGATTAAAATTTAATTCAGAAAATGTTTCAGATGATAGCACATGGATTCCTAAGAGCATGGATTCTCACAGTGTTATCTAAAAGCTTGTTTTCCTGGAAAATAAAATTCTAAAGGGTAGAAACCAGAAGTCCACTTTTGATCTTGGAAGCTTGGAGGCAATAAAAATACTACAATTAAATAAATAAATGATTGAGACAAGACCTAGTCAACATTCCTTGCTCCTTCCTGTGACTATTAGGCCCATTTTACCTTACAGCACATGCTCCCAGAACTGTATACCACTAAATTAATTGGGTGCAAAATTTGAATCTTGGAAGCAGAAACTGTAGCCACTTCTGAAGCTCACTTGCTGCCTGAGAGTTAACAGCACCGAAGAGCAGGGATGAAATCAGGCATGTCACCAGATCACATTTTCATTAAGGAAGCCTCATTATTTCTTGTTAAAATAATGGTGCAATCTCAGTTTTAGTATTGGTTTTATTCCTGGTAATGTCCATAACTCATACCAAAAACTAAATTTTCACTGCACTGTAATGCAGAGAAGCAGGTGTACGCCATTGATTTTGGCTGTAGTATAAAAAAAGTGGGTAACATAAAATTAGAATTCTGGATCATCCTCCAAAGCTGAATGTGAAAGATTCAAATCCAAGAAAAGATACATATTCAGTATGAAGTTTTAACTTTGGAATGGGGGGGGGGAATTGGGGGGGGAGATCACCAATTCAGATATCTATATACAAGAGCTGGACAAATTCCTGGAGACTGGAGCTAAGTGTGATGACTAATCATAGCAATTGCACACAATCCTTCTAGCATCAGAATAAAAATAGATCTGAATATCTGTTGTTGAAAAGGCTAAAATGGGAGGGTACTGGTGCATTAATGTCCTCCTTACAGATCTCCCAAGGACAACTAGTTGGCCACTGCTGACTATTGGACCAGTTGGGATTTTGATCTGATCCATTGCAGCCTATTTTATGTTCTTAAAAGAGCAAAACTAGGACCTCTGTGCAACCTCTTTCAGTGCATTATCCTCTGTTCAGTGTTTTGAATACACAAACACTGTGCAATCCAAACATTATCATACATAGGTTAAATTCAATATTAACAGAGCATAGTTCAGTTTTACAGCAATGAGCCTTGAGCTTATTAGTTCCCTCTTTCTTCAAATCCAGTTTTGTGACAATTTGCCATTACTTGAGCACAAAGAAGTTATGGTTTGTATGTAAAGCAGAATGAAAAAATACAGTTCAGCTGCAGTTACCAGCTTTGGTGGTTTGTACAAAGCATAACTTGCTCAGTTATAAGGCGAATAGTTTGCTTCTAAATTGGAAATCAGTTGAGGTGAAACAGGAGAAGTAAGCATATGAATGACAATCTTTTGTGGACATAATGCAAAACTATTACATTGAAACCATCACACAATATTTTGTGAGTGATCATTGCTTAGCGCACTGCACATGCACTTTCGGAATGCTAGTTTCTTACTCCACATGTGTGGGGGCCCCCAGTGATGCAATGGGTTAAACCTTTGTGCTGGCAGAACTACTGACTGTCAGGTTGGTGGTTTGAATCTGGGGAGAGCGGGTTGAGCTACCTCTGTCAGCTCCAGTTCCCCTTGTGGGGACATGAGAGAAAACTCCCATAAGGATGGTAAAAACATCAGAACATCTGTGCATCCCCTGGGCAATGTCCTTGCAGACAGCCAATACCCTCACACCAGAAGTAACTTGCTGTTTCTCAAGTCGCTCCTGACACACACACGCAAAAACCCCACGTGTGGGCACTCTATCTAGATTAGTACAACCAACCTGGGTGGCACATCACTATTAATTTCTCAGAGAAGCAACAGTAGTGTTAAACTCCCACAACAGGAAGAATGCTGACTTTCCAGAGAACTTCCTGTTATCATTCCTTCATTCCTACTCTCTCCAAATGGAAATACTTTTAGATGTACCTTGAGAGAAGAGGAACAGGGAACAGTGTTCTGAGAAGACAGTGTGCCACAATAAAAGGCAAGTAGGCTACCTCTTTCTCCATAGCCTAAAATTATGTTTCTGCATAAGGGTATGCATTGTCTAGCATTCAACTGAGAATGAACTGAAGAGTCTGCAGAATTCTAGGACTAAAAACATTACTAGACTAAAACATGCAAGAGAAAGGTTTTGCACAGTAACAAATATAATATTCTGCCTGTCATTCTCGAAAACAATATGAAATTAATTTCCACCTAAACCTATCTAATTTGCTTTCAAACAAATGAAATTATCATGGTCAGTAAATTTACAGGATGGGAAATTGATTCTGTGGTAATTGTGCAGTAAGATATAAAAACTCCACTTAACTTTTATTTTTAAATTCTAACAACGTATGTCTCTTTTGCTTTAAACTATGGGCATACTACTGAAATTTCCATTTGGAAAGCACATAAGATCTGTCAGCAGAATGATAATTCAATATATCGTATTTATATTCCATTTGTTAACATCTAATCTTCCACAGTACATTCAGGGTTTCAACTGGCACTCATTCCGCTCACAGGAATGCAGAGTTAAACACTTTCTAGACAATATCTTTCAGGAACATTTCATTTAAATCTAACTAGTAATCACATTCACTTGTAAAAAAAAATCAAACCACAAAATTGAAAGAACATTCCTTTACCTTCACCCTCAGCATAGTTTTCATCCAATCTGTGGATTTCTATGAGAAGTTACTAATATCTAGTGTTCTCTCTCTTTCATATACAGATACACATTATGGGTTTTAAGAAATTATATATCTTTTTGATACCAGAAAGATTAGGAAAAATACAGGAAAGTGCCCAGCAGACTAGATGACATGATACCCATTAGAACCCTTTCGAGGAAAAGATGAGAAATACGTGCCCATAGTTTCATTTCAAAAGGGATTAGCAAGGACAAGGAAAGGATTCACGAGACTTACCTACTCGGAAGTTGGGGGCTGTCAAGGTGTCAGCGGCATGACCGTTTTCACTAATCAGGGTGGTGGTGTTTCCTTTCTCGCAGCTGTTCTGGCAGGTGCCTTTTTTACAAGTCACTTTACAGATGCTGGGTGTAAAGACCACCTTGATGCGTCCCGTGTGATTTCCCACTGGGAGCAGAGGCAAAGAGAAAAAGAAAAACAAACAGATAACTTTGGCAGCCATTGGTTTCCTTCAAATGATTTACACACACACCAAAAAGAGAGAGAGATTTTTTAAAAAGCAACAAGTTCTAAGTGGAGGAGGGCAGCTTTCAGTGCTCTCTCCTCGATATCCAGTGGTGTCTCTGAAACAGGAGTAGGAAGCTTAGCAAACAGGACTCCGGGATCCACTCCAAAACCACATTTAAAGTCAAGTCACTGGAGTGGGATTAGTAATCACAATGCTGCACTTTATTCACAGTCAAAGAGCAATACCAAGGGCATGACAGCTTAAATAGCCAACCCTGACAGGCAGATGTAATGTAAAGCGACTGGCTATTCACCTAGGGGTGAATAAACGCTTGCGTCTCTCCCCCCTGCATACTTTCCCTGTTTCTACACTTATTAAGTCACTATTTGTAGCCCAACCCCTGGAAATGTTTTAGGCATGCCGCATGTCTAAAAACATCTGTCTCAAATCTCCTGGCACTCCAGCCTGAAGTGAACAAATCCTGTGACGCAGCTGCGACCCTTTATTCCCCCCTCCCCAACAATTTTTGGAACGGTTACTCCATGTGGCTTTACATATTATACGTTTTACTATCCCACTGACTACCAGCACTTAAAGCAATGTTTTAATTGTGAAGGCTGCCAATGGGAAGCTATAGGATAAAAATGTGTAAGCAAAATTTGTCCAAAAAGAGAGAGAAAGGGAATGGAAGTTCAGGGCAAGTGTATTTCAAACACATCCTTTAAGTGTTTCAATGTGATTCCTCATAAGCCCATATAAACATTCGTACCCCAGCTTTTTACACAAAAAGCACCTAATAACATTACCACGCAGAAACAGCTACAGTGGCATCAAATAAAATACCAGAAGGCACCAGTATAAAAATACCTAACAAAGTGTAATCTTGTTGCTGCCACTTCATTTCAACCCGTAGGAGCCCCCGGTAGCGCAATGTGCCAGCAGAATTGAAGATCAACAGGTAGGAGGTTCAAATTCAGGGAGAGCATGGATGAGCTCCCTCTGTTAGCTCCAGCTTCCCATGCGGGGACATGGGAGAAGCCTCCCACAAGGATAGCAAAACATCAAAACATCTGGGCGTCCCCTGGGCAACGTCCTTGCCGACGGCCAATTCTCTCACAGCAGAAGCGACTCGCAGTTTCTCAAGTCGCTCCTGACACGTGACACTAAGCCAGTTAATAAACACAAAAAGCACCACTGACCAAAAAAATATACAGCTCAGTAAATGTATTAAACCATATGTACATATTGGTTAAAAGACAAAATACCGATCTGGAACCAGAAGACACTGAGAAGAAAAATTAGGCATGATGCATAAATATAATAATAATAATAATAATAATCAGAATGCAAGAGGCCACTATACCTAAAACCTACTTAGACCAAACCTGCCCTTATGCAGCAAGATAATACAAAGAGGGAAGAGGAGAAGATCTGCCCTGCTCTCATGCCAAACATTTCTTTCTTAGAAGGCAGAGAGACATATAAATCCCTAATTTTCCAATAGAAAAAACATGTGTTTGAAAAATCAACCGACTTTCACTGTTTTTCTTTTTTTAAAAAAAAAGTGCATTCTCTTACAAAGGCTTCATACAAATATATAGAAGAAATCAATCCCTTTCCCTGCAATCATTTTAATGCAAGCTCCTAATGAACAGCAATACATTATAAAAGTTGTGCCACCCCAAGTGTCCAAAGCTAGATTCTCCACGACAGTCATTCTCATGCCTGATCCTGCCACATCTGCGAAGAACTCCTGGTTGGTTGGTTGGTTGGTTGGTTCACCAGAGAATATAATTGCTTGGCAAAAGAGAGAATGCTTCCTAACAACGGAAAATTAGAATATTACACTATTTTATGTTAATAGTAAGAATGAATGGAAGAAACAAGTTGATTCACATTAAACTATTTGCCCCAATGGCACACAGTAAATGCCTCCTCCAGCTTACCCTTTCTTTGAACAAACTTTTGTAAGCTAATATTACAATTTTGAACATCCTCTTCCCCCAATGTGATTAGGTACATTTACACATTGCCTGCCTGAGGGAACTTATTGCGCTTATGCAACCACATATGAACAGAGGACATATGACACTCTTATACATGGCTGCCGATGGAACCAATACAAGCTCCGCACAGCTGGTTTACTACTTAAGGCCTGGCAGGTTCCTTTTGAAGGATACTTTCCACACTTTTAATTTTATGTTATAGCAGCTGCCATATGTATGGCCCCTTAAGGCAAAACAGAAAGTAATAATTTACCTAGCTCTGATCACTCCTTTCATCAGTCTCTACGCTCCAGCAACCCAAAAGGGGGAAATATCTGATGACTTAATGACGCACACCAGTACCTCCATAATCTTTATAGAACACAGCGCTGCCTGCATTTCACTGACAGAAGCAGATTGGACAAAAGTACAATTTTTCTTCCAAGTGCAAGGAATCACTGGGAAGGGTCACAAAGAAGTTCAAGTCTTCCCTAGCATTATCTGCTCATCCCTAGGGAAGCTATCCTCATGTTTTGAGAACCTTTGCTCTGAAGTATAATTCTAGGAGACACCCAAGATGTGATAAAATATTATATTTCACTCATTGTTCTGAGTTTGCCATTTACCCCACTCTTAAATTCCAAGTTTTTTATTTTCTCATGGCAAGCTACTTCTAGGAATTAGTTCTACACCTTCCCTGACAAACAAGCACAAAACGTCTTGTGTGTTGGTGCTGTGGTCAGATTTCAAACATCTGAAGCAGATCTGAAAAAAAGATACAGCATTTTAATATTTTATTTGGAAATGGCTTGATAGAAAAAATAAATCGTTTCCTAGAAAAACCGTAACAATTTCTGCCCTTTATTTTAACATGCCTTTTGCAACTTTTTTTCTTTTCTTTTAGGAAGTGATCTAATTAAAACAACATGCTTGGTTGAGTAACCACTATCAGGCTGACCCAGGCTGGCAATAATCCTGTACTAGGATTTCAATTGCAATTCAGCAGTGCCACAGCATGGCTTAAACTGAGCTCTGCCAGCACAGATGAGATCAAATAATAAATTAGTTTTGAATTCTTGAGCCATGACAAAAAGAAGTCAACCAATTATTTACCTAAATTCTGTATGATGGCAGGTTTTTTTTTAAGGCTGTTACAGCTGGAAATGAACTTTAAGAAATCAACACAGCAGAAATGGAGAACAGCCTGCAGAACCAAATCTAGTCCTTTCATCCAGCAGTGCAAAATCTTCCTGCTTTGTGTTGAGCGACCTCCCCTCTGAGAAGACCTTTGGAAGTATGCATTAACCATGACCCCTAGAGATCGGAATTAACTAATTAAGTACTTTATTATCTCCCCCAGTAATTCTACCAAACTGCCTAGACTCCCCAATTAGCGTTGATATTAATATATGCTTTAGTGAAAAAGATCGTTATAACAGGTTTCACTTCTACTGTCAAAATCATGCGAACAAATAAATGTGTCAGAAGAGAAAAATATTAAAATTGCAGGAAATCTCAGGTTTCTAATGCCAGGCAGGCTAATCTGTGAGATTTCTTTGAGTACACATCAGGCAGGATGGCGGAGAGAGAAAGAATTTTCTAGAGCTTATGCCAGTAGGGAATGAAATAACAGATAAGCTTGGGCAATATGGAAAAAGTGGAATATAAGGAAAATATAATTATTTGGGCCCTTACACTACAGTATGTCAGAGTTGTTAGACCTCAAAGAGAGGTATTACACTCACTCTGCTTTGAAGGAAAATACAAGTGTAGGAAAAACGTGACTCTCTTCAGCAATATAACCTCAGATTGTATTCTGGACTGCTGTCTATTGGAGGAATTACTTTAGTGTATATTTCACAAAGTACTAGAAAAAAAACTTGGATAAATAAATGAGAAGTTTTCCTCAAACCCATCCCTTCATCTCTTTTGGCTTCCTTCTCTTTCCCCACCACTCACTTCAGATTTTCTTTGCCACATATCTGTGCCCAAGGAGAAAAATATCATAAGTAGGCATTACTGCCATTCCATGTGACTCCCTCAGCAAGCTACCATTTCATGATATGTCTGTTTTGTGGGCATTTAGTACACCTAAGTCAAGAACAATAGATAAGAATTGGCAACTGACAAAGAATTCTAAATAATGACTACTCAAACCCATTTGCCATTCATTTGCAGAATCCATTTACCATTCGAGTTGATGCACACACCCCTTTGATGGATTCTCAACCTGTTGTGGTGAGAGGGCTTGTGTGTTCCAATGAACCTGCGGGCGTAACCGCCAGAGTCAAACTGGAGCATAGTCCGAGCAGAGGTTCCAAACTGAGCATAGTCCGAAGACTTCAACGGCAGATCAGGCAAAAGATAACATGGTACATGGTACAATGACTGTGGAGGAGGGAAAAGACTGCAACAGATTGAGAAGCAACCATCGTCGCATTAACTTTGCAACTGGTTGGGACCCTCACTCTGTGAAGACTGTGTGTTGATCAGCTGTGTACTGACTTCCACACGTTTTAAAAAACTCACGCACAGGCAACTTCCAAGAACTTGGAAGGCCATCATACTCTAACGAGGGATTGCCTAAATAATGCACATGGTACAAAATGGCCCCATGGACTTGAAAGTAATATTTATTCAATTATACAACTATATTGTTATTATAGTTCAGACAGTATTTGCTTCACTTCCTTTATCCTATGAATACACTCACTCCTCTCTGAAGCTGAGACACAGGGAGCTACTCAAATTGACACAATGAACAGGCTTGTAGCCTAACTATTCCTTCCAAGTACGGAAGGAGATTTTCAATACAGTACATAAAGCATTAATGTTTAATTAATGCTTTATATACCGTTTAAATTAATGTTTTATGTATTTTACTGGTTATTGTATTTTAATTGTTTATATGTAATGGCATTGAATTGCTGCCAAATGTAAGCCGTCCCGAGTCCCCCTTTGGGGGTAGAGAAGAGACGGGATAGAAGTACCGGAAATAAATAAATAAATACATACCGAAGGAAATGTTCTCATTCCATTGGTGTATAGCAGGGGCTCACACTTTTTCAGCATGCGAGCTACTTATAAAACAACCAAGTCAAAATGATCTACCTACCCACTACAAAAATGTGAAACATATAACATAGTATCTGCTTTGAACTGGGTTTTCTGAGTCTACACTGCCATATAATCTGATTCAAAGCAGATAACATGGGGTTTTATTCAACTGTGTGGAAAGGACCTCAGATAACCCAGGGCCAGCAGCATCTGCCAGTTCTGCTTTATACAATCTGTGTGATCGCGATCAGATTATACCAGTAGATTGTATAAAGCAGAACTGGCAGATGGGATACACTACACAGCGGGACCGTTTCCAAGATAGCTGCTGACTGACCCCTGACCCTAAGATGCGTAGGGCACCCTGGTAGATTGCAGGCAGGGTGGGAGGAAGGCTCAGTCCTGCCCAAGTGCTGCTGGCCCTGGGTTATCTGAGGTCCTTTTCACACAGTTGAATAAAACCCCATGTTATCTGCTTTGAATCAGATTATACCAGTAGATCGCGATCTACCTAATGAGCACCCCTTCTGTGAGCAGAAGAATCACCTATTAAAGGAGCAAAGACTAACTTGGTATCCAAAGCACAGAATGGATTAGATTTTAACTGCAGTTAGGTAGCATCTATTACAATATTTCCTTTTTATGCTTAGTACTGGCAACGTAACCAGTGCTGTGCAATGGCACATGAAAAAGCCCAGCAGTTTCCATTCTGGAAACCTGACAGTTTAACAGCAACATCAGAAATTAAATGTGTCCAATTCAAGGCTTGCTGTGACAAACTGGATCACGGTATGTTATGCTGTAATAGAAAAAACAAGTGGAAGAATGGGCATTTGGCAAGGTTGATGACCAGATGGCCATGACAGCTGTTTTGGCCATACCTAGATAGGGTTATATAAGGTGAAGAATTCCATAAGCTAGCTTTGTGGATATTTTTTGCTTATAATACTAATCCTCCTTGAGGTGATTCTGAGCGCATTTGAAATACATCGTTCTTCTTTTTCTGAGTGTGGAGACTTGTTATTTTAGATTTTATGTTTCATCAGTTAGGCTTTACAAATCTTTGCAGAATGAAAATAGATGTATTCACAGAGTTGGTATATGCCCCAAGATTTCAAACTATGAAGCTATTCAGGAGTCCAGGTGGATCTTGTTCCAGTTGGAATATGATTTTGCCGTCACAGAAGTCTTGGGACGTTTTGTCAATTAGGTCACTGGAAAGCTGTTATCCTAAAGAAGACTGTACAAAGCCAGCCTCTTTGTGAAATTCTGCAAAAATACAGGCATATTATATATTACAGTATATGTAATAATACATTATCAATATATTACATGGCCAGGAAAGTGGATACCAATGAAGTCAGTGACACCAACAAAATCAAAGTTATTGGCATATCTATAGAGAAGATATATATGCATTTGAAGGGTTTTTTTAAAAGTTTATTAATCTTTTTTCTGATGTGAAATTAATATGTTTTCTTGGGCCCTCTCAGATGTAGCCAAGAAAAGCCATTGCAAACCAGATTAAAATCTACATATATTTGCAGTTTAGTAAGCTGTTCAAACCCTTTTTGGTTATCTCTTCCACCTTTTAAACTGCTGATAAAACACTCTCAAGAGGAAATTACTTATTTCCTAAAGTGGGTCTGTCTCAGTAACTGTATTATCACATCAAGATTAACTCTTCCCAGATGATTTTAAAGCTATCAAAGGAAAAGCTGATACTGCATAAATAATGCCATAAAATATAACCTCCTTTGTTTTACAGGCACCTTTTTACCCACAGCCTTGTACAAGGGAAGTTATTTCAAATATATCCTTCCTCGTGTGATATTTTTCAATTAAAGTTATACATAGCCACCTCATAGACAATTTCTTGATATTTGAATAGTATTTTCAGATTAACTTCTCTTAAGATGAATCTCCACAAGGGGACATCTTCTTGCAACCTTGATTTAGCCTTTTATCCTGGTCACAATTGTGTACACATACTCACAACCCCATATCCCACATATTCATAACAATGGAGTTTTGAATGCACTGTACTAGATTATAGGTCCCTATACTGGAGTACAGCAGAGAAGGAACTTCCTGAAACCCAAGGCAGTGCAAGCTAATGATGAGAAATGTTGGGAGATCAAAGAACTCTGTAGTGGGCTGCAGGATTTCCCCCTTATTCTATTGAGTGTATGTGTATTAATGCTTGGATATCTAACTAACTAACTTTATTTCTTATGAGTCGCCCTCCACGAAAGGTGCTCTGGGCGACTTACATAATTAAAATAAACAGGTTACATAGTCACTGATTGTTACTCAATCATAGGCTCTTCTGAAGAGCCGTGTCTTAAGTGCCCCTAAAAATGTATGTAGATCAGGAGTGGCTCTTTGGTCTGGCGGTAGGGAGTTCCACAAGATTGGGGCTACAATGGAGAAGGATCTCTGCCTTGTGGACTCCAAACGAACCTCTGTAGGGCCAGGGATATAGAGAAGATTTTCATGAGCTGACCATGGCAGTCTCTGGTGGTGGAGTGGCATTTAACGGTCTCTTAGATATGGAGGACCCTGACCTCGAAAGGCCTTGAATGCTAGGACCAGGGTCTTATAGAGGACTCTGTGTTCAACCGGCAGCCAATGCAAGCGCTGCAGGGACAGCATTATATGGCACCTCATTGATGTGTTTGTGAGGAGTCTAGCAGCTGCATTTTGCACAATTTGGATCTTGTGAACTGCTGCTCGAGGTAAGCCCACATACAAAGCATTACAGTAATCCAGCCTTGACGTAACCATGGCATGGATTACTGTAGCCAGCGCCTTTGTTGGTAAATAAGGTGCCAACTGCCTCACTTGGCGTAGATGAAAGAAGGCCCTTTTACTAGTGGAGGCAATCTGGGCTTCCATCGTCATTTTGGAATCCAGGATAACACCGAGACTCTTCACAGTAGGGGATGGAACTAACGGTGCCCCTTCAAAAGATGGCAATAGACCAACCAATTCTGATGGGCGGCCAGGCGACAAGATTTCAGTTTTTGCTGGATTTACTTTCAATTTATGGGCACATAGCCATCTTGTTACCGCTCCAAGACACCGGGTGAAGTTATCTGGTACTGAAGTTGTTCCAGGTTCTAGCTTTAGGAGAAGCTGGGTGTCATCAGCATATTGGAAACATTCTAATCCAAATCTCCGGACTAGCTTGGCGAGAGGTCAAACATAGATGTTAAACAGCATTGGCGATAGAATAGCACCTTGGGTTACTCCACAGTCGAGAGGGGATTTCTCAGATACTTGGCCCAGCCACTCCACCCATTGGCTACACCCACTCAAGAATGAGTTGAACCACGTTATTGCTGATCCTTGAATTCCAATAGCAGCTAATTGTTGGGTCAGTAGATAATGGTCTACTGTATCAAAAGCTGCGGTAAGGTCGAGCAACACCAGCAGTACCGATCCTCCCTTGTCTAGCTGGCGACGGATGTCATCAGAAATTGCCACCAGAACAGTCCTGGTCCCATGTCCGGGACAGAAGCCAGATTGAAATGGATCCAGGCCATCTATCTCACAAACATCAGTTCATAGAACAGACTGCAAAAGTACTTTACATTGAAATATGACAGATGAGTTCATTTTCATTCCAAAACCAAAAGTATGCAGATAGAAGTTGAGAAATGTAGTTCTTTGAACAAAAACTTTCAGAAACATCACAGCAAGCATGTCTCCAGGTTAGCTAAGGGATTCTGGGTATTAAAATGCATTTTTCAACTCTTGGTGATGGTGATCATTCTGCATTTTGCCTATGGGAAAAATGTAACTGGCATACCCTCCTCAAAAATTGTCTTTGTTTTGATTGCCCTCTATTCATTTGCATTTGAGGAGTTAAATTTTCCTATAAAAGAATTTCCTCAATAGTCTAGCCAGATTATGAGGAAATACCTGCATTCCAGTGTTAAGAATTTGGTCTGTCTTGCCCTCCCAAAAGAGCAAGGTGATATATGCAAGGTACCCCCCCCCCTTCCTACCACAGTTTATGAACTCCTATTGTCAACATGCACATGCAAGTGGAAAAGAAATCTTACCAGTGTCATTTTGGACTACAGCCATTTTTCATACTTAAAACAATGTTAAAACATTCATGATAGAATACTGGTATAAACGTATGAAATAAACTTCTGTGAAAGAGGAACTAAAGATTTTTTAAAAATGGGTACAAACTGAGAAAAATAAAAAAAAAGTACTAAATACTGCCCTATCTGCCTAAGAAACCCTTATAAAAGCCAACATCTGCTTGTTTACTAAATATTTATACTCCACCTTTCCATAATAGTGTTAAGGAAGCAGAGAACATGTTTTCAAATTGCTTCTGAAAAATAATGAAGAATTGTAGAAAAAACCCTTCCTGAATAACAAAGCTTCAGATTGATCCTAAAAGTCCAACAATGCACTAAATGCAATTACTGTATTTTGGAGAATTTATTGTCTAACATTATAGTACACCTCACTGATTTCTAGTTTATATAATTTTCATCTTTAAAAAAGCATTTTGGGAAGTGTACCCTAGTCTTAAGTAATATAGTACAATTTCATTTATTTTAAAAGCCTGAGTTTGTGCAATAATGGGAATGTGATAAAAAGGAACTATGTCTTGACAGGAGATGGAGGACCTGGAGGGGCGGTCAAGAGTCTGCAGCTGCTGAGGCAACAGCAGCTGAGATCACTAACAACGGGGTGTCGTCGGGCTCGGGTGGGTCTGTCACAATCACCGACTTAGTACTGCCCCTTTAACACACACACGGAGACGTAGCAAAGGCTAACTAATTTTATTGAATATAAAAGGTCCAAAAGACAATTCTCTTGAAGAGATCAAAGAATCAACCAAACAGCAGAGCTGTAGTCCAATTACGAATGCAAAGTTCCAAAAGATAGTTACAAAAGCAAACGTTGCAAAAATCTAGGCAAATTCCCGATTGCCTCGGGCAAAAACAGGGTATCCGCAGCAATGCGAATCAATAACAAGGCAAAGGTCTTGGTCCAAGGCGAGCCAAACTGGGCTCCGTGGTTCACTCCGCTTTCACGCCCTTCAGATCAGACGTGGCCGGAGAACTGAGGATCAGTTCCCACGGGGCCGTTCTTAATCCTTCGGCCGGGCCCCACGACGATCTAGGGCCGGCGTCTCAGTCTCTACTTTCGAGCGGTGACGGTCTGGGGACAGATGCCAGCTCCTCCTGCCCTGCTCTATGTCCCTCGTCTGTTATGGGAACGGCCCCGCTCTTCCAGTTCAGTATCGCTATCTCCTTGAGAAGCAGCC